>CM074495.1:29149346-29286037 GCA_037389245.1 Oryzias sinensis | reverse complement strand
GTTGCGGGGGGCACTGGTTATGGCGGGGGCGGGGGGTTGAGGCGCAGGAAAAGAGGGCTCAGTTTGATTTCTCTTGGGTTGATTCAGGAATGAAGGACTCTAACTCGAGCCGAAGAGCACAGCTGTGTGTGATCCTCCTCTTCCTCATCTGTTTTCATCGCCTCCGACAGACGAATGCAGCATCTCCATCTGCGTCTCCAGCGCTCCACGTTAGCGGGGATGTTTACCTCCACAAGCGTTTTCTCCGCCTGCACACCGGAACACAAAAATCCTGTCTGTGAGGCTGTAAAACTCCGTCACTGAGCCACACATGTGATGAAAGCTCACTCAGTTCGGTCTCATAAACTAATATATAATATAATAAACTAATAAACTGTTCTAAAAAGTCTTCGGACAAGAAAGGTTTGACGTCCACTTCTGCAATGTGCTGCACAACTCCTCCATCTTTGTGTGTTTTGTTGTTAAAATTATTTGGGTTGTGTTTGTGTGATTTTTTTTTTCATTCAAACGGCAACAGATGAATTATAAATGTAAAATGTTTTATTTCATTTTAAGCAAACTTGTTTTTATCTTTAACGAAATGTTCAGTTATAGGTAATTATTAGTTTTTATTGGGGTTTTTTTTGTCCTAAAGCAGATGTTCAGAGTTTTTGTTTGGTTCTCTTTCTTCTCCTCCTCCATGTAACCCGTTGGCCATAATTCTAAGTGATCTTATTTAAATGACCTGAACAGCAATGTTATCGGAATTTGGTTCTTTTCGTGCTTGGTTTTATGAATTTACATTTTTAGGAACTTCTTTGAGGTGACCTCGGTTGTGTCTTAGTGTTTCATGAATACACGTCAATAAGTTAATATTATAAACATCGCCTTTGCACAGATATTCAAATCAAACTCTTCCGATGATTTAAAAAAAAAATGAAAGCCTCAGGGTCAAAAGTCCAGACCAGCAGAGTGGCGGAAAGAGGTGACGAGGCTTCTGCAAGCAGAACAGAACGAGTGAAGGAAGGTTTCAGGTGGGATTTCTGTCTTTGAAGAATGTGGTGAGAGCAGCCATGTGGCTGGTTTAAAGGCAAGAGGCAGACCTGGAGGCAGCAGAGATGAAGATACTGAGCTTCTCTGTGGGACCAGGATGGATCAGGACTGGATCCATCAGAGGAACAGATCATGGTAGAGGTTCTGGACACGTTGAGAGGAGGAAGAGTGATGATGATGGTAGAGGCCGTGTCACAAAGCCACTACATACATTTTGCGCATCTTGAATTAACTGTCTTTTCATGTAATTTTCACAGATGTATCACAAATGAAACATGTTAACAGCATGGAAGACGTATGGATAAACCACGCAAAGAGGACGTGAACCAACGTCGAACATGAACCGTGCGATTTTGGCGCTGATTATGTGCAAATTATTGATGAAATATGTGTCCATTATGTCCTTTTAGTGTGACCTGCGCTTTTATCTGCGATATAAAAGTTACACATCTGTAGTTCATGCGCAAGAAGTCCATTAGACAAACGTGGAACGGTCGTGGAAAGACACAAATTTGTGTATGCATCTTGCAAAAATCACGCACAATTGTGCAAGATTTACGTAAAAAAATCTCGTACAAAGTACATAAAATACGCATAAACTGCGTAATTCTCCACCGACCAAAAATATTGAACTGCTCCAAACGGAATTTTTTTGTTGTTTCTGCTTCCCTTGGTGAGGTTCTTTGAGGCAAACTCAAACTGAAACTCTGTACTGTTTGAGTTTGAGTTTGTAATTTTAATATCCGTTTTGTGCCTAAACACCCTTCAGGCTATCAAAGAATCGAGTTTTCCATCTGCCAGCGTCAGATTCTTTAGTTTCTCTCTTCTGTTTTGTCATGTGCAGGTTTTGCTTTTTCAGTCCGACATTGTTCATTAAAATATCATAAAGTGTTTGCTCCTCCCCACACCTTCCTCTGAGAGTCATTTCTTCATGTGAAACATCTTCAAAGCATTTAATAGACATTTTTCATCATTTTAGAGCGACACAAATAAAAGTTATGAGTACTGGAACTGGTATTTAGTCGCTAACTAAACACCAGCTTACTATAGAGGTGATCTCAGGTCAACGCTCCACACAGGAACCTTAAAGGCAGGTGATATCAAGATTTTTTCATATATCTTTTAATAAATATTCAGTGGATTTTTTTTTCTTCATGAAAGCCCCTCAGGTGAAGGGATAGAATTTTAAAGTTCTGCATTCATTCTGACTGAAGAGCCTGGTGTTGTACGGAGACCAACAGTTAATGGTTTCATCCTCACGCTGAAGCTCTCCCTCATCTTCATCCTCCACAGCTGAACGCGGTGCTCAGCGCATCAGGGTGACCCCTGTTACCTGACAACAAGGCCAAAAGGTGAGCTCTGTGTAAACACGAGTGACCCATCTAGATGCATAACTGCCCCGCTTCATATCAATTCCAAATAAATCATCCACTTTTGTCCAGCATTCACAATGATATTGCTCCATAAATGAAAGTTCAACAAAGTAAAATCAGCTGCATTTCCATAAATTTCCCTAATGGACTAATCTATTGTTGCTTTCATCCTCAGGTCCCTGATTTTCATATAAAAGTCTTTTTGGAAGCACTCAGCGAGCTGGCAGACGCCGCGGAGCAATGCCGGCTCGGTATTCACTTCTGCCTTGATTTTCAATCAGCACAAACAATTAAAAAACATCAAATATTCATCAGGGCAGACTTGGAGGCGAAGCTGCTGTCCAGCTCTGCGTGCATCACATGAATGCAGGCCTTTTTGTCCCAGGCAGACGTTGTCGCACAGACACCGGTCAGTCTGCTGGACCATGTGGTCCTTCATCTGTTCAGTTTCTGATGATGCAGATGAGATCTTTCAAGTTTTAAACTGGACTTTGTTTCTATGAGGCTGAAACACAAACAGATGAGGTGTTTTTTCCATGAATCCTGTGTGGAACTGATGCTCATGAATGTGTGTGTGATGATGTCGCCTCTGACTGACTGTCTCCATCTCCAATCATGCAGACGGAACCACCAGGAAGGTCAGATCAGATTCTTCATTTCATTTCATTTACTTTTGCTCGATTTCAAAATGATATCTCCACAGAATGTGTAAAGGGAGAACTGAAGTACTGCTTTAGTGATTTCCCAACATTAAACCTGAAGAGCTTCCATTCAACCTCAGAGGAAGAGCAAACCTCCTGCAGAACATCTCTGAGGAGCTCCAGTCTTCACCCCAGCGGCGTCAGTGGAACAGCACAGGCCGTCCCGAGTCTCATGATGTGGGTGGAGAAATAATTTGTCTCCACTTCCAGCTCATGCAGGCTCAATCAACAACCAGTAACAACGAAGACAAGCATGACAAATGCTGTCCACATCCTGATGTGTACAAGTCCAGCTTCTGCTGTAAATCTAAACTGAGCGATACATCAGGGAACAAAAAAAAAGGGGGGGTTTGAAAATGTTTCTAAAATCCAGTTTCTATTTATTTGGGCTACATCTTCTTAGGATGCTGCATCATTCTTTCTGTTTTCTGAAAATCAAAGTTTCTGAGTTGGAAGGTGGTCCCTGCGGCCTCAGAGGGCGGAGCTTCACTTTCGCTGCAGGAATGTTGCATCGTTTAGGATCATTGGCTGTAAGAGAACTGGACAGAGTGAGTGGGACGTCACCTATAGAGAATTAATTCAGTCAATTCAGCCGCCATTTTCCGCCATACGGACGCCGCCGTGTCGGACACAGACGACAGTTATTGGTCCGTGTTGGTCAACGTTTCTATGGCAATGTCAATGGTGAGGATGCATGTGGAGAAATCATTACTGTACATGAGACCTGGACTGAGTAACTCCTCCCCCGTGGCGCATTCCAAACAGGAAGTACCTGCTAAATTCCCAAAGACTTCTATAGAGAAATAGACAGCAGTCATTCTATTGGTCGAAAGAACCGTTCTGTCTCTGATACTTTTTTTTTACATAACCTTGATAATGACAGAAAATGGAAACTGAATTGACATTTACAGCATTTTCTTTTGGTGACGTCACAATAACTCGGTCCAGTTCTCTGATACAGTCCATGAGAGAAATGGAAAAACCTTTGTTGTGTTGTGAGTTTTTAGTTTGTTTTCTAAACTTTTTTAGAGTAATCTCACTAAGTAGTTAATTTTTTTAAATTTTGATTGAAGCCATTTACAACTTTTACATTTAAAGCAGTGACATGATAACTTTGCAGATCAATTACACAGACACACGTTTAATATTTAGCGCATTCATAGGACCTTTTAGAACAACAGAAATAAAGTTTTGTCCCGCTTGAAATTCAAAATAAAAACGAGTGAGTTTTCATTCTCTATATTTATTTAGATGTCAGGTTACTGAAATAATGATTTTAAAAGAAAATTTCAAAACCAAAATAACAATTTCCCAATTTTTTTTTTCTGTTCTGCTTTTGACTTCCCTAACTTTTTACAATTTATTAATCAACTGTGTTGTTGTTGTTGTTTCTGAAATGGAGAGAGAAATCACCTATTTTCTTTTTATAGCATATTAAAGAGGTTTGTTAATTTACATAATTATTTTCCAAGGCATTTCTGCCTGTGGTGTTTTCCAGGTTTCCCAAACAAGTTCTTCTTTTTTTTGATCAGCTCCAGTCCGATTATTTCAGTGTTTGTTCATTTGAATGGATAATAACTTTTTTTTTGGGAGAGCTAAAAGGTGATAAAAGAAAGTATTTCATATTCACCAAAATGCTCTTTTATGGAAGCATTAAAAATAAAAGTCAATACCATGAATGCTTTTTCATTTTCAAAATGAATTTGTTGACTCAAATCAATCTGCTTACCGACTTTTTCTTATTATTCTTTAACGCCGCTCATTCTGTCACTTGATTAAAACAATAAAAAAATGATATTTGACATAAGAGTGGCTTGCATTTTCGTTTTCGCTTAATTCAACTCCAGTCAGCATTTCCAGGAGGGAGGCGGGGCAATGATGTCAGTGCTCACTCTTCTACTTCGCTGTTCGCCCTCCCGGCAAACAAGATTGGGTGGTTTTGATTCTATATTTGCGGGGGGAAACGGCGGGTAAGCATAATTTGGGTGGTTTTAAGGTCGGTTCGGTGGTTTTAATTTTCTGATGAAAGTATAATGGCGGACTACGTTAGGCTGGCTGTTGGAGTTCCACTAAGCTTCTATGTAATGGAGCCCATAAACGCACCAGGCCGCGTGTGGGAGGAGCTACCAGCTAATGTTTTTAGCCTGATCACTACATGGAGCGGTGTCTGTGTTTACAATGAATGGAATACACAGAGAATGTTGAGAGATCAGGGTTTTTTCTACATGGTAATCATGTTTCCATGTTTGCTGTCCCCCGTGAACCCAAGAGGGGAAAAAATAAAACCAGGAGACCTGATTTATAATTATTGTTGCGATCAAGATAAGAAAAATATCATGAGGTTCAGGAGAGGAGTTAGGATTAGGCTAACACGTGCCAACAACATTTAACTTCTGGTGCCTTTAAACTCTGTACGGGCAATGCCGCAATGTGGATCATGGATGCAAATATGTGGAAGTAACACCAGCCTTTATTTTGTCTGGACACGATTGGAAACACAAATTCACATGATTGTTTACATGGTTTCTCAGGACTGCGAGGCAGCATTCTGCACTCAGAAGCCGCCTCTGCCAGCTGACACACAGTCCCAAAACCACTCCTCTGCTCGGAGACAAAGACCTCCCGGGAGACCTGGTTCTCCTGAGTCGGACTGCGGCCCGAAGCCTCCTCCAGAGCGTCACAGAATGAGTGATGTTGAAGAAGAAAAAGACGTTTGGCGGATTACTTTTTCATTTAATTTTTTAAGTCAACGCCGCTTTATTATGAAAAAGCATTTCCAGGCGTGGACTTTCATTTTTAATTATGCAACAGAAATGCTTCCATATTTTACAACTTTGTCATCAAGATAAAACTAAATAAATCCTGTTGAACGGTGACTTGAGTGCTCAGAGTTCAGCTGTGGGAGCTGGAGTCTTTGTCTGAGCTGGAGTGCATCAGGGCAGAGTAACAGGTCCGCACTTCTTCTCAGTACGGTGAGTGGCTCCTTTTGGTCACAGCCTTTATGTGGCAACACTCACCTCCACCATTCCTCTTTGAACGCCACAGTGGGTAATATTTTGGACTCCTCTAAAGCTCATTCCCATCATCTCTTTGTTTACACTCTCTCCAATTAGCTTACATCCCCGCACAACACAAACCTAATATTAGCTTTAAGTCAGATGGATCTATTTATCTACCAGTGGATATATCAGAATAGAGCGGAGCAGGGAGCTTTTGGCCCACCCAGTGCAGTTTCTACAAAACACCTGCAAGTTTTTTCTGCGTCTGCTCCTGATTCACAACAATTTGAATCAAGGAATACTCAGAAATGCAATTTAACTCTTAATCTTCTTCTAGTTTGGCCTTCATCATCAGACAAATGCCACAAGAACAAGTTAAAAACAACATTTACGTTTATGTTTATTCTATTAATCAATAATATAAGATAAACAACTTTTTTTGTTTTTTTACACGTTAAAAACACCAAAAACATCAATTTCATTGATGCCGATCTTTAAGGGGGGTGATAATAACAGAGGGACTAAGACCACCCCCCCCCCATGCCAAAGGTTTGAAACAAAAATCTTGATTTAGTTCAGAAAACAAACCTTTCCATCATCTTTCCAAAATCTGATGAAACTGCAGGGCGGGGCTCCTGGTTAACTCGATTGAGGGGGGGCATTGTTGAATGGGGGGGGGGCAGTCCAGCTGGAAGCGAAACAGATACAAGCCCACGAAATAACAGGTGCCCCTCCCAACCTCAGCTGGTGCCACCCTGAACCTTGAACCCTGACTTGACCTTGCCTCTAAAGAGCTCTCTCTCTTCCTGCCTCTTTTAGGGCTCTCGCCCCCCCCCCCCACCTCCATTTGTGAGTCGGGCGGGCCCCCGCCCTCGGTGAGCGCCTTCAAAGAGCCGAGCAGCTCTTCAGGGCCGCACACAGGAGGACGGAAAGGCTGCCTGTACTCTTTGCAAGGAAACAGTTTGAGAATAAATCATGCTTTCTAAGATCCTTCAGCCGCTCACTCCCCCCTCGCTGTTTGTGTGTGGGGGGGGGGGGCTGCTCAATTAGCATAAAGGAACAAGTGCAACAACAGCCCACTCTGAAAGAGCTAACCAGTGGGTGGATGAAGTATGTAATTGAATGGGATTCTGTGGTAAATAATGGGGTGGGGTGGGACCTCATCCCCATCTGCTCTTTTAAAGAATAACTTGTAGTAATTACCCCCCAGACAGCATTGTGGAGCGCCCGAGCCGTCCGGCCAGGTGCCTGCTGCCCCATTGCGCCCGGCCTTTCACTGGCACCGCACGCTGCCCCCCCAGAAAATGGAGCCGGGGTCAGCGCCTGATTGTGTGAAATCTCCCAAAAGGTTTGAAATAAGTGCAGGAGCGGAGTGGCACGGGGAGAGGCGAGCGCCAGAGCGGCGCCGGCTACAGGCGCCGACCACGGCTCGGCTTATTTCTGCTCCTTTTCTGTTCCTCGGGGAGGAGCAGAGCTGCAGACATTCAGGACGGAAACATCCTGAAGCAGCAGTAGCAGAAAAAGAAGAAGAAGAAGAAGCTTGACTAGATGAAAATAAAGTTTCCATTGCAGAGGAGTAGTTTGGGGTTTTTTGGGGGTTCTCTTTGGGCGGTTCTCTGTCCAGGTTCACTGCAAAAGCAGGCCCTTCAGGAATAAGTCAAACATTTTTAGCCCTTTGGCAGATTCTAATTAAATATTTATAAAAATCTGCCTATTCTGACCAAAAAAAAAAGGTCTCATCAAGAATTCTTGTTTAAAGGTCCCATATCATGGATTTCTTAAGCAGAGTAATCTATATCCATATATGTATGGTAATATACCGTTGGAACACTAAAGAACAATTTTTTTAATGAAATATGAGTTATTTTCACCGTTCATTTTCCCACCCAGAAGTAAAACTTGATTTTTGAGGCTCCGCCTTTGTTCCGTGTGGGTGCCGCCCATTTCATCCAAAATTGCTTTACTTAGAGCCGGCATTGGCAGCGTGTCTGCATTTTTCCCACAACAAACAACATTAACATTCTATGAACATGTTGTTCATGGAAAACGAAAGTGTTTAGCCGATCACCGGTGGCTCCACGGAGAAAGTGGGCGTGTGTCTCAGCCAGGGGCGGGGCTGGCTCTTCCTGGAAGGGGCGGTTCCTCACTTTGTGACATCAAAATGTGTGGACTCACACGTTTTTGTGGATTGGGAGGGGCTGGTGCTCAGAGAGCAGGTTTTTGGAGGAATACTCAGAAATGCGCAATTGGGAGCCGGTTTAGCTCGTGCTGGTTTGCGGCACCTTCCGTCCGTGAAACCAGGGTTCGAATGCGGGCTGCTCCCTCTTCCCTTCTCTACTTCTGTGCCGGTCCCAAGCCCGGTTGCTTTGAGAGGGTTGCGTCAGGAAGGGCATCCGGCGTAAAACACATTGCCAAGTTTACCATGCGACTCGTTCGCTGTGGCGACCCCTGATGGGAAAAGCCGAAAGAGAAACAAACTCAGAAATGCGCAATTGGGTTAAAAATACCACTTTGGGGGTGTTCATGGAGGAGAATTCTAAAACACTTAAAAGCTCAAAAGTTGATTTTGCATGCCCCGTTAGCTACGTTCATCCTGCTTTTGGCAGCGTGTGTTCAAGTGACCAAAACTGTCACTTTCACACACATTTCTACGACCGTTTTTGGGTTCCATGACTGTTCATCCAGCAGGCACATTAGCGGCAGCTGCTTCACTTTAGTATCTTCCAGCATGGGGAGTGCTACCCGTCCCGTCTGAGTCCTCCTGCGAGTCTTCACCACGCTCCATCGCTCCGCTCATCCAGGAGCTCCTTCTGCTCTGCCTCCCTCTGACGCTGGAGGAGAAGGGTTTGTTAAACTGTCACTGACCTTCAGTCTGCAGGTTCTGGAGCAGGTCTTCATGACATAGTCAGGTTGATATGACAAAACAACCTGTTGTGACCCGTCAGGCAGAAGCAGCGGCTAGTTTTCTCGGGACCTGCAGGCAGCCGGCTGTGAAAGCAGCACGATTATTGATTTTTTATCAGCTCAGACGAGTTCACCAGGTCAGCAGCTCCAAGGGAAGGTGTCACTTATCTGCTGTGACTAAATACAAGACCAAAGAGTCCTGCTGCTCCTCTTCACAAACAGCTGACCTCAGAGTTTTCACGGTCTGTTGATTGAGCCGCCATCTTCTCCACATTGACAGGACTCAGACGTCTCCTCCTGCAGTTCATTCTGACGATGCTTTAACTGAAAGAGCTGACCACATGGCAGCAGCTCCTATGTGAGAGGATGAGATAACGGAGAACGTGGATGTTCGGTGTCTCCATGGTCAGGTCCAGCCTGGTGAGACATGATGAGACCAGAATGACTCGCATGCTCAGACATGTGTGACTCAGATCGACCTTCAGCTTTATCTTAACCAGGGGGAGGGCCTCAAGTCAAACCTCAGGTCACTGCAAAAACACAAATCTCACCAAGCAGTTTTGTCAAGTTTTAACATCTGATTACACTTAATAGAAGGCAAAACTACCCTCTAAGTGAGACATAACGGCTTTTTTTAGGACGATGCTGAACATTTTGTTTAGTCCTTTGATGTTGAAAACATCTTATTTGAAGCAATATCTGTAATGAAATAAGCTTTTTTATTTCAATTTAAGCAGAAGTTTTTTTTGTGAATATAAAGTATTTTTGTTTAAAAAAGCAGACTCGATTGATAAAACTGGAAACTTTTTTTACTGATAATTTACATCTAATTTTTAAGAAAAATGTATCTGTAAATGTGTAAAGTTAGTTTATTTAGAGATGATTGTGGTAGGAGGTGTAGTGCTTTAAATTTGATACATGGGGGGGTTAAACACGGATGTTGTACAGACTTATAACACTCTTTTTGAGCAATACATGTCTATTTTCACACATAGTATAGAAGATTTTTAATTTTATTAAATATTTTTAAGGATATTTTTTCCAGAGCATCCGCCATTCTAGAAGCAAAAAGCTCCAACCAGCTAAAAGTAAAAAAACATTTAAAAAAACAAGCTTCACGATAAGGAACTAATCAGAAGTTAGAATAAAGTTTACTCTTTACATGGAGTGATATGTTTTCTCTCACAGGCGTTCTGCAGAACCCCCCAAAAGCCTTTTCTCCTGCAGATCATGCAGAGGACAGCGCTCAGTCTTGTGGGTCCAGATGACCGCACTCCCAGAAATGTTTTTTCATTTTCAAAATGTAACTGCATCAAATGACTCAAACATACAATTAAATATCAATCTTTTAAAATGCTTTTTCATTTTCTACTTAAAAATCACTTTTTCTGTGTCATAATGAAAACAAAAATCCAAAGAGGGGATGGCATTTCTCTCTTTTAATTTTTCTAATTAGATATTTCTAATTGAATTTTGCTACACATTTACCAAAGAACTTTTTCAAAATGAAATGTCAAATACCATTTTCTTTATCATTGTAATTTAGTGACAGAATGAGCGGTGTTGAAGTAGAAAATGAAAAAGCGGTTTGGCGGATTACTTTTTCTTTTTAACTTTGAGTCAACAAATGCAGCTTCCTTTTGAAAATGAAAAAGCATTTCTGGTATTGACTTTAATTTTTAAATATGCTACACAAAGGCTTTCATAGACTTATACTGAGCAGAAAATGAAAGTCCAAAAGTGTTTGGATTTGTCATCAAGATAGGTCAGGAGAGATATACTCCGGGTGGCAAAGAGGAAGAATATCTTTAAAGTAACAGTGAGAATTAAAGCTAAACACTAATGCTAGTTATTAAACGTATATGGATTTCTGAGGATGTAGATAAATTAGTAATAGTTGTGTTAATAAGAATAAAACTGTCAGAGTTGATCACATTTCTAACCCCACTGACAGGCTGTTGGATACGGGCTGTCTGCTGGTGAAAATTGGTCAAAACTATACGGGGCATGCAGGAACTTTTAAAACCCGTTTAGTGAACCTGTAGACCAAAAATGTTCACATACATCTTTTCCTATGGCCGTGGTGCCAGGGCGTATCACCTGCACACCCCGTGCGTGCAGCATTTGTACGCGGTCGGTAAGGAACCAGTACACGCTCCTCACTAATGACTAGAGTGTGGCGTAAGATGCACCACATGTCATAAAGGCATCCATCCATTTTGTCAACCCCTTATTTCCCTTTCGAGGTCACAGGGTTGCTGGAGCCTGTCCCACCTACTGTTGGGCGAAGGCGGGATGCACCCTGGACAGGTTGCCAGCCTGTCGCTGGGCACACAATCACTCCCACACACGTACACCAACGGACACTTACCAATAAACCAAAGAAGCATGTTTTCTGACCGTGGGAGAAAACAGGGAGAACATGCATTCTAGTTGATCTAGTTGGTATTCAAAACATGCAGCGTCATCAGCGCATAACTTACATTATCCTACAAACACTTCACACGTTCCATTTTGATGATGTCCCCTGAGGTGACCACATAAGAAGTGATGTCTGGGGGCCGCTTTGAGTTGCACTGGTGCCTTCAGATGACATCACTTGGCAAATGGTGCATCACAAATGAATCAGACTGAACACGTCTCTGCAGACAACCCCCCCCCCATGTTACTGCATCTCTTCACCGATGAGTGAAACCTGTTTTCAGTGATCTTCACTCTCAGTCCTAAAACACCCGGGTGAGTGAAATTATGCATGCCTTCCGCGATAAAATCTACAATTACAGCTGCTGCTCCTGTTGGGGGGGGGGGGCGGGTTTGCCGCGTCCGCTTGTCATAATTAATGTTACCTAAAACACGGGAGGGACAAACCACTGCCAAGGGAAATGGAAAGAAAAATAACGTGAGGGCACAGAAAATCTCTGCAGGGTAACATTTGTCTGTCACAAGCTAGGTCACCATGGGCCGTCCCCTTGCGGGTGCGGGGGGTACAGAGGCAAACTCAACCTGAGCGTTTGCTAACTACAATTCACTTGTACAATACCATAGCTATCATCCACACTTGTGTTTGTGGACAGAGGTAGACAGAAGTAAGCCTGATGAAGTTCTGTTGTTGCTTTTGTGATTCTGCTTGATAAAACTACATCGACTTGTCAGAGGAGTCAATGAGTCAGAATAATTACAGAAGCTCAGTTAACAGATGCAGTCAATCAAAAGAGTCTTAGGCTGTGTCCGAGTTCCCACCCTGACTCCTACTAGAAAACTATGTAGTGCCTTGGATTTCATGGACACCATCCTCACTACTGTTTTTCTTTTTTTTACGGTGAATATGACGTCATAGATTTCACAAAGTTAAGATCTAATTGATAGGAGCATTTTGTGAAGACCTGATGGATGGATGGATGGATGGATGGATGGATGGATGGATGGATGGATGGATGGATGGATGGATGGATGGATGGATGGATGGATTCATTGATTGATGGATGGATGGATGGATGGATGGATGGATGGATGGATGGATGGATGGATGGATGGATGGATGGATGGATGGATGGATGGGAAAGCATCTCCGTATATATCACTGTAATCCCCTCAGCAGATAAGGTGGTTTATTTCAGACGGCAGACGTCTCTTTATCTAATCTGTGCGTTTCCAGAGGACACCCAGAGCTCCGACCATCCGTCCTCCTACCTGCCATCTGCAGCGGTCTGGCGGGGTGCAGCGGGCTGAGCGGGTCTCCGGTGCCGAGGCTGGCCCGCTCCACCACGTCGTGGTCGGCCCGGCAGAAGAGCCCGTCCTCCCGCAGAGCGAATTCGTCCCCCGGGATGAGCTGCCTGCTGCAGGCCACGCAGCGGAAACACTCGATGTGGTAGACCTTGGAGCGCGCTCGCATCACAAAGTCGTTTTTGCTGAAGCCGATGTTGCATTTGGCGCATTTAATGCCGTATAACCTGCGCGCAAAAACAAGCAGGATTCAACTAAATTAATAATTAAAAAATATATGAAACTTTTTTTATAGGTTATGAAGTTGGAAATAATCCACAGTCTCTGGGTGGAATCCTCACTTCTATCATATTGATGATAAAAAAATTATAGAAAACAAGCAATGAGAAAATTATGGATAGATAAATTATGGATGGAAAAAGGTTGAAAGGAAAAGTCGCTGCTTTTTTGATGCTTCCTCTCCAAAAATAATTTTTAAATCACAAAAAAGCTCTTTCTTTCACCCGTTTAGAGTGTTTGAGTGAAATATATTTGAAAGGAGAAAGTTGGTTCTGATGTGTGTGATCATTTAAAAATCAGCGCCTTTGAATAAACTCATCTTTTCCTGTTTGAGGGAACATTTAAGCAGATCGTGGATCAGCAGCGTTTCAGGCCTGGGGGTGGGAGGTCGGGGTCCTAAAACGCATTTATGCTCCTCTCACAACCGAACCCAGGCTGTGCGGGACCAGAACCTTTCTCGGGTTTTCTCAAATAAAAGATGTGAGGATTCCCAGCAAAGTCGGGGCGGATTTTTCCCAAACTTCATGGTGATGTCAGTAATCCTCCGGATGCTCCACAGGAGTCCCAGCCCGGATGCTCCCACTCCCGCGTCCTACCTGATGTAGTCTCGTTTACAGTACGTTTTCCCGTCCCGCACGAAGCACGTGCACGACTCGTCCAGGTACTGGCTGCACTCCGCGCATTTCAGGCACGCGGCGTGCCACTCCAGGTCTGGGGAGACCCGCAGGATGTACTGGTCGTGGATCTGGTTCCCGCATCCCACGCACAGAGACACCAGGCGCTTCTCTGGAAGAGAACCGAACCCAGGAGCTGCCACATCAATCCAGACCGCAAAGGCTACAACAGCAACAACAACAACAATAATAATAATAGTAATACTAATAATATTAATGATAATAATCATAACAATAATAATAATAGTGTTTTATAATATATTTTTAAGTTTGTTTTAGATTATTTAATAAAAAAAAGAAAAAAAATAATTGATTAAAATCAATTTTCTCATTTTGAATTCATTAAGGCCGCGCGCTCCTTGCGCACTCCGGCCTCTTCTTGAAAAAGTGCGGCTGGAGCTGCGCAGACGCTCCGCGCAGCTCGGCGGCCCGCGCGGCTCTTACTCTTCGGCGGATCCCCCATGTCTCCCATGTCGCTCAGGTCCAGCGGCGGAAGCTCCACCGTCACCGCGGGCTGTGGCGCCTGGAGGCCGGGGTTCGCGCTGGCGGGCTGCCGGGGCCGCGAGCTGCTGTCCGGCTCTCTGAGGGAGTGTGTGCGCGCGTGTGTGTTACTGCGGAGCGCGTGCAGCTCTGAGCCCATCGAGCGGCTGTGCTGACGTAGGTCGGAGCGCGTCATCTGCACCAAGCGCGGATTGGTTCTGCGGAGTCTGACCGGCGCACACACACACGCACGCGCAGGCACGGTCGGGCCTGTGAAGCGTCGTCTTTGCGCTTTTCTGACCCTTTTTTGCGTTTGATTCTCTCTCTTGTCTAAGCGTGCAATCAACCTGAAGGCGCACCTATCCTCACGAACAAGTAATCCAAGGTGCGGGACTGTAATCCAACACGCACGAGCGCGTGCGTCTTCAGGTGGTCATAACAATAAAGTGGGTAATCTGGGAAACTTTTGGACGGATTTAAACATCTTCCAGATGTAGATTTATGACGTGCACGTGCAGCAGCTTTGCGTCATCCACCGGAACCTGAAATAAAAGTGCAGGAAAGAAAAGATTTGCTATAAAAAATTACATCTCAATGTTCCCATCCTTACTCGCTGTCAGAGCACGGCTGTTGCACGCGCGTAGGCATGCGCGTCCCCCTCGTTTGAGTCAGTTCCACACATCATGCAGCGCGTGAATCTGGACACGCGCACTTACTTAACAGCGCGAGGGGGGAACTTAAACTAAAAAAGAAAGACAACTTTACAGTCATTTATATTTGAATATGTTTGAATTATTATTTTTTATTAATTTTATTAAAAGTATCCAGATTTCATTTTGCAGCTAGAAAACATTTGTTTATATGATTAAGGCCGATAACAAGATTTTCTGACTTTTATTGTCTTTCCAGCATTAAACCAGCATGACGCAGCAGAAACGAGGCCATCCTCATCCTCATCACACCTTCATCTTCCTCACACAGGATGTCAAGTTTTGACCTAACGAACAAAAACCCAAAACAATCTGATCTGAATCCGATTTGATCAAATCATTTTATGTTGAATAATTAGGGCATCGTTGGGAGGGGGGGGGGGGGGGGCTCAGCATCATCGCAGCCCGGTTTGTGGACCTCACCGACAGTGCCGGTGTTTCTGCCCCCCCCCGCTCCCCGCATCTCGTGAGCGCGCTTTAGGGGCAGCTTTAGGAGCAGGAGCATGGAGGTCTGCATGTCAGACTGATGCTCATCTTCTTCAGCCATGACGGAGAAAGTTTCTGTGGAAATTCATGCAGACACTTCCGTGACTCTGTTGTTTTAATCTGAGGTGAGAACCAACGACAGTTTGTTCTGCTTTTCACTTCAAAGCCAAGAAAGACCGAGAGCTGCAGACATTACCCTCATGTTTGTTTCCTCCAAAGACTCAGCAGCAGAAACAAGAAGGAGGAAGACGCTCCAGCAGGTTGTGACTGAGGGGATGAAGAGAGACGGAAGCTTTCAAGAGCCATGATGCGCAGACGCAGAGGTAAACATGAACAGCACTGAAAGAATCAACCACATCAGTTTCCTATAAAACAAAAACACATTTATATAGTAAAACTAAAACAGAAAATTAAAACAAGTAATCAACAACAGCAAGGTTACGGTTGAAGCTGAAATACAAAAACTGGATTGTGAATCAAATTTTGAAGCGGATGTCTGATGATTTTTTTTGTACGTTTGATGAATAAGATGCTGCTGGTTCCAGGAAATGACATCAAAATAGTTTTCTCCCCCACTATGCTCATCTTTGATCTGCTGCTGGGATTGGATCATAGCTGTGTGTGTGACACACTCACAACAAACACACACACAAATATGTGTTTAGTAGCAACAATTCTGGGTTTTAACTGAACCGGATGTAAACTTTATATTGTGTTTGGGTCAAAATGGATCCGTTTGAACTCAATTTTAGTTATAATATATAAGGTTTAAACCGAATTGTGGGGAAGTGAATAGATGCGTCCTTACAGCATCTGTTGGCACATGTTTGTGTGAAAGTGTTTAATATTGTTTATGGAAGGTTTTTCTTCATTGTTACTCGCTTATGAGCAAATAAAAAAATGATTTTTGTGAATTTTTATTTACTTTGTTGTTTTGTAATAAACCAAAACAAACAGGTTTGAGCTGAATTGTGGGGAAAGTGAATCGCTGCATCTCTTTTGTTTACTATTTTATCTCAGTGTCTTAACTTGGAGTATTTTTATTTTTTGTTAAAGAATATTATTGTTTTCAGATCTTTCAACTCTGCAGGGATGAAAATCTGCAGATTATTAATTCAGATTACAACCTTCCTTCTGTCATTTCTGCTGTTGCATTTCTAGTTTTTCTAGTGCCATATGAAAATTGAATTCTGTGGCTTTTGTGAGGCATTTATTTTGATTTTAGTTTAATGTGAAACAGGCTAAAAAATGTATAGTTTTTCAATGACAAGTTCACAGTAACGTGCACACCGACAGATGTGCACATTTCACACTTCCTGGAAGCAGGAGCTTCTCCGGACAGTCAAGCCTGAGCCATGCGTGATGTTCAGAGCTTCCCTTTTCCACGTGTTTGACGGACGCACTCACGTCCACTTCCCGTTTCCCAAGCGCGCTCGCTTGACTGATGCACCAAGAGGCGGACTCTGACCACGGTGACCCCTCCCTGTCAGAAGCATCAGCCTCACCTCAGCTGAAGCAGCATCCTTTCTGGAGACTGTCCTGGGACGGGCTCACGCTTCTGCGTGTCCCGTCCCGTGGCAGGGGAGGGGAGCCGACTCCCCAAGGTGCCCCCCCTGTGCACCACAGACCATATGGCTCGGCCTGGCCCCACAAGATGGGTGAGCAGGTCCCGGGACCACCTGAGGCAGCAGGAGCTCCCATAATCACTGGAGACGAGGGCCACTTGACACCAGGCTGACAGATGGTGCTCCAGCTCTGCTGCTGCACTGTTGCTGCATCTGTGTGTGTGTGTGTGTGTGTGTGTGTGTGTGTGTGTGTGTGTGTGTGTGTGTGTGTGTGTGTGTGTGTGTGCTTGCACATAGGGGCTCGGTGTGGGCAATAATGTGTCAGGGGTGGTTAAACATGATGGTGGCGGTCCGTCTTCTGGTGTCTCTGGGGCCGCCGTCGCCCCGGGCCACGACTGCAGGCGGATTTCATCACATGTAAGCAGCAGAGGGCAACAACAGGAAGAGTCAGCCCCCCCCCCCCAGACCGGAGGAAGCTGCACTCACAGACCACCAATCCTCTGCTGCTCACCTTCAAGCGTTGACACGAAAACTGCTGACCGTCCTCGGGTGGGGGGGTGAGGGGGGGGCATCTTGAGGACTTCGGACTGCTCATCTTCATCGCTGATGAGCTGATCTTCCTGCAGACATGCAGGAAACGTTCAGACAAAACTGAAACACCAAATATACGATTTGCAGTTCATCTTTTGACAGAACGTCCGCATGCAGCTCAGAAACGGCAGCAGATCAGAAAATGATCATGCAAAGAGAAAGAGATGGACTGAAGCCCGCTCTGATTCTGCATTTCTCTGGAATTCTCACTTACAGTTGAATCTTTGAAATCCTTTGTTCTCGTATGGCTTTAACTCTCATCACATACATTCTGCATCCTCAGAAATAATTCACAAAGGTAAAACTGCCAATCATGTTCCTGACGTCGAACGTTTCCTGCTTTATTCAGGAATTTCTTCAGCAACCTTTACCTTTTCCTGACACATGAAAACACTTTCACGGTGTTACTTTATAAATGCACCCTTAGACGATTTTAAAATCGGGGGATTAGAAAAGGCACAAAAAAAAATATTTTCGTTCATAATAAACTCTAAGGGTTTGCAGCTGATTAGCTTCAAGCTTACACCTCTGTTGAAAACAGTAAGGGATGACCTGCAACGCTGGGTAAATCTACCTATCTCCATCATGGGCAGAATAGCAGTAATTAAAATGACAATTCTTCCTAAAATAAATTATTTATTTTCAATGATTCCAGTGCAACCCCCTCGCAGCTGGTTCAAATATTTAGACTCAATCATTACCAAATTCTATTGGAAAAATAAAACACCACAAATAAAATTAACCACCTTGCAATAACCCAAATCTCAGGGAGGTTTAGACGCTCCCAACATTTACTGTTACTCGCTAGCTAACCAGCTGCAATATATCTCTAAGTGGATTCATCCGAGTCAGTCAGACACCATCTGGTTAGATGGTGAAAAAGAAATGTGCAAAGAACTCCAAATCTCAGACATCCCATTTCTAAGTCAATGTATCAAGAGTCATCCATGTTATAAAGTAATGACAATAGCCTCCACTCTCACTGCCTGGTGCAAACTCTATAAAATTACAAACTCTATCTTATTCTACACCTATTTGGAATAATCCAGATTTTTTAAGCAATAAAAAAACAATCAATCCACAATTCTGGGCTACAAAGAGTATTACACATCTCAAACATATTTTTAATTCCAGTGGTTTAGTACAATTTTCTTATCCAAGAATACGGCATCAGGAATAGTCAATTTTTAGAATACCTACAACTTAAAGGTTTGCAGCAGAGACTTGGATATGTCATAGATTGCAAATAAAACAGATTTGAATTCATAGTATCCGGACACATTCGTGGCATTAATGCACATGTATAAATGAATTTTGTTCACGCTTTTTTAATGAATCGCTTAAATAGCTTCAACAAATGCAGCAAACATTCAGGTATTTCTATCAAAATCAGACTGTGGATCCTTGAGAGAGATAAAAGAACATTTTACTTAAAAGGAGAAATAGAGCTTAAGTAGAATTTTGATCCCTGCAGGTGTCAAATGTTTTTCAAGTCCATTTTTGCAGCACTGGAGGATCCTCAAAAGGTCTTGCTTTTGCCAGGCCACAGTTGAAAATATGTCTCAATCTGTCTTGCCTGGATAAATGAAGGTTAAATAGATCATAAAAATCCTATTGACCTCAAAGTCCCATTGACTTCTGTTCAAATCACCTATTTCAGTCAGACGACTCATGCAGTAAAATATATTTATTTTCACATTCTTTAGCTTGGCATTCACAGTCTTTTAGTTTGGCATAAGGCTCCGTACAATTCCATGAAACAAATTTTCCACAAAACTTTAGGGTAATAACTACCCCTAACGGAGCTCACAGGTGGAAGCCGGGGAGGGGGGTGGGGCGATGACCGCAGTCAGCGGTAAAGAAGAGAATGAACAACTGCACACCTGGACTTAAATAGGACGCTGAACAGGTGAGTTGATTGACTGAATCGCCCGCTGGGACGAGTAACCGTGTAAAACACTGCTAGAGTAGTCTGCCTGAAAAGCTCCCAAGGTCGCCCATTTACACTCTAAACCTGCACAAAATGCCGCCTGTATGCCCACAGGCCTTCTTTCCATTAGGTAAAGGTAGGGGATATCTGCCACCCCCATTATTATTTCACTTTGTCGTAAAAAAGCCAAATGACTAAAACGGCAATAGACTGCCAATGTAAAAGTGTTTCTTCCTCCCCCAACCCTTTGCAGCAATGGACGGTTCCGTCAACATCAACCTGGTGACTGACGAGCAATTATGACGCTGATGTAACAAGCAGAGAGAGACTCTTTAAAGAGATTAAAAAAGAGGTAGTTATCAGAGAAAATGATCAATTTACACAAGTGAAAACCACAGAAAAGGTCAATCTGGACCCCATGCCTCCATGGTTGATCCTCTGAAAGTTTCTACACGGCTAAATGGTGCTTTCAAGGCCCATCAGAGATCTCGGACAGTCATCAACATCTATCGCAGACCAACAAATGTCCACCAACATTCTCTGCAGGTTGAGATCTGGACTTTGACGGGATCTGTGGCCAGAGGAGGGGGTCTGGTTTGGGGGCCACCGGATTTCCTCTCTGATCTTTGCAGACGATGTTGTCCTGTTGCCTTCCTTCATCGAGCCGAGACCTCCAGCATGCGTCGGGGCAGTTTGCAGCCGAATGTGAAGCGGCTGGGATGAAACACTGTTCATGTTTTTAAAGGAAGCCTCAAGACCTTTTTCATGTAGCTTTTAGTTGAAATTTAGGAATTTATTTGATATTTTAATTATTTATGTTCTCTTTTTACTTGTTTGATATATGTGTACATTTATTTATTTTTTTACTTATTGATTTATTTTTTACTTACACTTACCATTTGATGTATTGATTAAGGTTTATTTATGTATTTGTTTGTTTTTTGTTGTTGTTTTAAAATATTTTAATTCTAAATGTATTCTATTTATTTATTTATTTATTCTATTTATTTATTCTATTTATTTAAATTTATTTTATACATTTATTTATTTATTTATTTATTTTTATTTTAAATTTATTAATTTTAAATTTATTCCTTTTCTATTTTAGTTGTAACTCCAGCGTTTTCCTCAGAGGGATCCTCCACATCAGTGATGACCCCTTCTCAGTGAACGGGGTCACTAGAGTGGGATCTCCCAGGTCTGGCTCTTTTTCAGATCTGGGGGGTCCTGTAGTAGTGTACTCCGTGAACTTGAGTGGGGGGGTCACTGATGTGGACATGTCCCCAAACTATCGTTTCCCCACTTCAGGANCAGCATGCGCGCACTAATTATCCAGATCAGAGTCTATTCACAAAAGAACACGTTCGAAACCATGCGCACGCGCGTTCGGTAGACGGAGAAACAGGGAAATGACCGGCGCGTGCATGTCTTGTGTTCGCAGCAGAGCCCATCTCCGCGCGCCAGCCCGCGCTGCGGCCTCACGTGCACAAGCAGCCGGAGAAGACCACGCGGGTCCGGACGGTGCTGAACGAGAAGCAGCTGCACACGCTGCGGACCTGCTACAACGCCAACCCGCGGCCCGACGCGCTCATGAAGGAGCAGCTGGTGGAGATGACCGGGCTGAGCCCGCGCGTCATCCGGGTCTGGTTCCAGAACAAGCGCTGCAAGGACAAGAAGAGGAGCCTGCTGATGAAGCAGCTGCAGCAGCAGCAGCCCAACGACAAGACGGTAAGACCCACCGTGCCGGTAGCGCGGGACCGGAACGCGCCGGGCTGGGTCGGAGTATAAAGTGTCGACTGCCCCCTCCCGCAGAACATCCAGGGTATGACGGGAACGCCGATGGTGGCGGCCAGTCCGGAACGGCACGACGGCGGCATCCAGGCCAACCCGGTGGAGGTGCAGAGCTACCAGCCCCCCTGGAAAGTCCTCAGCGACTTCGCCCTTCAGAGCGACATTGACCAGCCGGCGTTTCAGCAACTGGTACGCCCCCCTCACCCCCCACCCTGGGCCAAGAAAACGGCTCAAAATGGATTTAATATAAATTAACGGATCAGAAAAGTCCCCGCATTCAACTTTACGCAAAATCATGGATTTGCGCTCCTTGATGTTTGTGCGACGACTACAGTTAAATAATAAATAAATAAAAATCACAAATGAAGATGCTGAACATGTTTAAAAGTTTAAATTCCCTCTAGAATCCGAAAACAGTAAATGTCACCAGAAGGCCGCAAGTTTTTTATTTATGAAAGTAAAAGAAGAAATTCGCGGATTGCTGCAGGACAAGACGCCCGCAAGGAAGTTAAGACAAAGACAAAAAAAGCTGTTCCACAGAAAAAGTCATTGTTAAATTTTATCTTTATGTGCTTCTTTTTACATTTTTTAAATGTATTTTTTTTTTTTTTTGCATTTTTATCAAATCTTTTACAAACGAGAAACAGAATAGGGCGCTCGGACAGTCATTGGAGCGGTGCACGCACGCGCGCACATCACATAAATTAACACTGGATTTTTAAATTCTTAATTTTAAAAACACGCTGTTTCAAATGTTGTTTATCTTTACAAAAACCTTTTTCAAAGAGATGACAAATAAAATATAAACCATTTTAAAAATAGAAATCTCAAAAAATAGAATTTTATGGTTTCATTTCACATAAAAACTCACTTTTTATATTTACTTAACTAACATTTTCTACAGAAAAATTGAACAATTAAATCACGATTGAGTGCAGGTTTTTTTAAACTATATTTTTGGTCTGGCTTTTCAAATATTAAAAGTCTTTGCAGAGACAGAAATGAAGAGTTTCTCAGACTGAACCTTCCGTGCATGAAGCAGCTCTTCTTTGGCCCCTCTAAGGATCGGGTCCACTCTGGTGTTCAGCAGCTCTTCTCTGGTGGGGGGGGGGGGGTATACTGCCTGATTATAAATATTATAAGATCTAGCCACAACATTTCAGCAAAGGTTTTATTTGCCAGAAATGTGGTTGTTAGTGTGAGCTCCAGAGTGGCCTCTGTCCCCTCGTGTCTTAATATTTTACTTTTTGTTTAAAAGAAGAGCAAAGAGAGAAGAAAAAGTCAGCAGCACACCTTCTCTGTAACCGCTGCTCTCTCCATTCCCCAGGTGAGCTTCTCGGAGGGAGGACCAGGCTCCAACTCCACCGGCAGCGAGGTGGCCTCCATGTCTTCTCAGCTTCCAGACACGCCGAACAGCATGGTGTCCAGCCCCATTGAGGCCTGAGGCGCAGGCGCCGGCTGCCCGCTGCGCGCGCCCGCAACCACCCCCCTTCCGACAGCACCAAACAACCCGCTGGTTGTATCTGACACTGTGAAGACAATCATGGGACTCCGCCGCAGCCGCCCGTCCTCACGCTCTCCAGAACGTGTGCGGGCTCACGCGCCGCCCTGAGAACTCTGCGCGCGCTGGAGCCTGGTTGCAGTTGCCAAAAAAAGCAAAGAACCCTTCATCGAAAAAGGTGGATCTGCAGACAAATCCGGACCACGAAATGCTCCCAGAGTTTGATCTTGTGCAGGAGAACGTCTCCAAGAGAACGCCTGAAAGATAAAGTCTGCACAAGAATTTCTGGGGAAGGACATTTGCAAGAGAACATGATGGAGAATATCTGTAGGAGGAAATCTGCGAGGGAACGTCTGCTTGGAAAATGCCTGCAGGATAATGTCTGCAGGAGAACGCCTGCAGGAGAACTTCTGAGTCTCTTCATTTCCTTGGTTTCCTTCATGACCCCAGACTAAACGGCATTTGCAACGAGCTTACCTCTGTTCTGACACACGCTGGTGGGACGTTTGTGACTTTGTGTCCGTCGACTGAAAGGTGATTTTTTTTTCTTTCCCCAAAGACGTGTAAATTATTGACGAGTTAGTTCTGGAGAAAACGTATGGTTTGTTCCTGTGCAACAGAATTATTTATTATTTATTGTCGATAAAATTGCCACCTTTTGTGTAACTTTCGTAACTGAAGTAAAAAGGAAGAAAATGATGGGAGTGGTGCTGTGGGTTTCTTTCAGGCTCTGCGTCTTGAATCAGATTAGAAAATCGTGGAGGGGAGTAAAGATCCCAGCAGGAGGGTGTTGGTCCTCTCACAGGAGGAGGAGGAGCAGGAGGAGCGCTACTTCACCTGACGGCGTTTCTGACGCTTGAAGCTCCTCTTTTAGTCAGTCAGGCCGCTGTGTTCCTCTACGGTTCATCATAATGTCACACACTGTTTGAGGGGACTGTAACACAAACCCTGTACAGCTACACAACAGCAACAAACTACCACAAGTTGGTTAAAATGACTCAAACTGTGAGAAAATGAGGTTGTGACGGAAGAAATTTATGTTAAAAATAATCTATTTCATAGGATTGCATTTGTTCTCAAAAAATCACAAACATGCTTGAAGACATGATCAAATGTCATGAACTGCTTTCAGTGTGACGGTACACGGGGGTGTGTGCCGCTGCTGGGACTCTGAGGAAGAGGAGATGCTGCAGCATCTCCTCTTCCTCAGAGTCTTACAAGGACCATCATCCTCAATTCTCCCTCCTTTTTTCTTGAAAAAAGTCTCCAGTTTGGATTCATCTGCGCTCACAACAGTTTTCCAGTTGACCTCAGTCCACCTTAAGGGCTTTACAGACCTCATTCCACCTTAAAGGCTTTACAGGTGTGGATTTTCTCTGGATGTTGGAGTTCAGGCGGTGTTTTTTTGGATGGGTTGTGGATCTCTCATGGTGTGTGTGTGTGTGTGTGTGTGTGTGTGTGGGGGGGGGGGGGGTCCTGAGTCCGGGCAGGGATTTCATCTGAGAATCGTTAGTCCATCTATGCTGATGCTGTCCCCCGCTCACAGAGATTCCTTCAGGATCTTTGGAGTATAATCTGGACTGTAGCTGTCAAAATGCTTCAAGTCTTCACAGTTTTACTGGAAAAAAGATGTTTTGATATTGTTTGTTTTGTTTATTTGGAAGAGCTGAGTCTTCTGTGGGGCTCCTATTGAGGTTTTTGTGCCGACAAACCCACAACGTTATGGCAATGTTCCTGTTTCAGCGCTTCTGTTTTCAGATGTTCTGTTGTGGTGAAAAGCAGGTTGATGAGGGTACAGACGAGTGTCTTCTGGTTGTTCGCACAGCGTCCTGACGCTTTAAGTTGGGTTATAGTTTCTGACCAAAACACGGGAACTGGAATTGTTGTTTTCCTCTGGCGGGCAAAGCTGCTTCTGAGCTCCACTCTGGGACTGAAGGGTTCAGTTTCTTCATTTGGTTCCACAGAGGAGACTGTTGCTCGTGTGAGCTTCGCTCTGAAGCACCTCAGTCTCATTCATGAAGCCTCATCCCACCTGAAATGCCAAAAGTGTCATTTCAGAGTGACTCAGGAGGCCGGTCGGTGAAGCCGCCGGCACCAGAACACGGTCACTACCATCGAAATTCAGATCAGGACGTCTTCGCCGTTCAACCACCTGACTGGAAAGAGGAACTCAGCCAGTTCTCTATGAGGGAGCCAGTGGTTTAGTCCTTTGTCAGGAACCAGACTGATGGCGAATTGATCAAACCAGTGACATCAGAGGAAGTCCAAAGCCATGAAAATGGACCGCATTTTTTTTTTAATATTTGACAAAACGTTATGGAGAAATGAATTAATGAAGGGGAAAAAAATCCTTCTTAATATCTTCTAGAGATTGACATGAACCTGAGTTTCTGTCTTAGCAAAGCAAAAATAGCATCCTCAGGGTGTGTTTTTTTGTTGGGCTTCATCAGTGCAGTTTGGGTCTGAAAAAAGAAGCTGAAGTTCTCGTCAAACTTGAATCTTTTCTTCCGGCTTCATCTTGACAACAAGAAAGGATCTGGGAGCTTTTTCGGTCTGTTGAACATGATTTGGATCCAGTAGGTTGAAAATGCATCTAAATACATTTTGGACGATCGTTAAAAAAACAACACAGAAATAAAGAAAAAGAGAGATACTTAAATACGTCATCCACATATGAAATAAACCTTTAAAAAAGCGGGCAGGAAACCTTTCATGTTGGTGTGAATTTTCAATCAATCAGCGTCTGAAAGATGGATTCATGGAGGAAAGGTAGATATATGCTCTGCTTTAGATATAAGTTTAAGCCAAACGAAAGCAGAAAGAAAGAGCTGGAAGCCAGTCTGACAACAGAAACTAACTGCCTAAAAATAATACTGTGAAATACATTTTTGTTATTTTAGGAGGAAAATCTCCTCTATTAATGTGTGTGTGTGTGATGGTTGTGAAGAAGGTTACAATGTGAGGAAGAGCACAGAAAGAAAGAAGGTTCTGGAGGTTCCATGTGACTCAACTCTGACAATACGACATCAAATCTGCTGCAAGATTTCACAAACTTTAATCCCTTGTGCTATCTTGTGGGGTCCAGATGACCCCACCCTTACATGGACGTGTTCTCCCCACCATGACACAGGTGGAGAGGATTTCATGTAATCCACGGACACCAGTCAAGATCACAAATCATTGAGGAAAATAAGTTTATGGGGTCCAGATGACCCCACACCCAATGTTAACGTGCCTTGGAGGCATGTTAACGTTGGGAGTGGGGTCATCTGGACCCTACAAGATAGCACAAGGTCAAAGACGCTCTAGTCGGTAAACAGCGGATGCTGATCAAGCAGGCTCTGCTCATCTCAGTGCTTCAGAATCATCAGTTGAAGTCCAGGAAAAGTCCACAGGAAAACACAGGAACAGGCTCCTCAGTGGAGACCCCCCTCCCCGTCCAGTCAGGGAGGTGGGAAGGGCACATCAGCAGCCAGGACAAAGAGTCCTGATAACAAAGCTGGCAGCTCTGCTGGGACCCGGGCGGGGAGGCCAACAAAAGGAGCTGTGTGGGACAGAGCTGCATGAGGACGCAGCCTGTGAGGAGTCAGGAAGGGAGATGCTTCCATTCCCCAAAAACCCCCCAGGACAGACCCAGCGGGCTGATGGCGTGAAATGTTCTGTGACAGTAGCAGTCCAGCTTTCCTCCTGTTTGAGAAAAAAAACCGCAGTGGAAATCCTCAGATTTGACCTGCAGTGGGTCTTCCACTGCCAATCACTGAACAACAGCATCTCACACAGAGTCACACCAGCAAACAATTCACAAACATTTTCAAATCACACCAGAAAAATAGCAAATTACTGACATCTAAGCTTAGGCAAAAGACACTTCCAGCTTAAGTAAATGTTAAAAACGACGTACCAAAATAGAAAACTACAACTATAAGCTAACTTTACAAAATAATTGATAGCTAAATTTGATGTATGTGACAGCAGTGTACTTCAGGTGAAGATGACCTGCATTGGAATTCTCCACTCCGATCACCTTCTGATATGTTTTTAGATATGATGATGCTGTTTTTAGACAAAAAAAAAAAAGTCATTTTCCAGGACATAGTTTCTGCAGGGCGGCAGGAGTTACCTGCATATCCATTGACTACGAAATTGCTTAAATTGGATTTGGGATAATAAACTCGCCTAGTGAAAACGCAACAATTTCTAAAGGTTTTTGCGCTTGAAGGAGGGGGTTTATATTTACTTATTTCGCAGAACTCCCATGGAAACAGTCTTTTGAAAATAAAAGAGTCAGGCAGCGATGGCGATGTGCTTCTTAGCAGGAACTGGCTGCCTTGGGCGCTGCACAGCGGGCGCCACAGGAGCTCCCACAGCGTCACACAGCTCATAGAAAGCTGAGCGCGTCATGCAGAATTTCTACTTACTGACGAAGATCAGCAGCTCCTGGCGGACATCTCCAGCTGGGAAACGTCACTCTCCCGCTCTGGCGGGGACGCTGGAGTCTGACGTCTTTCTAACTGGGATGGTCGTAAACGGGTGACTGTCACAGCGTTGTCGGGTTGGGATTGCTTTCACACACAACGCCCTCAGCAAGGAATCAAAAACGTAAGCCGACCAACTACCAAGAAGAAATCCGCACTTCCAACAGCTGCCCATCGGGGGGTGGTACAGTCCAAAATGACCTCTGACCAGGACAAGGGAAAAAGCACGAAGAAGAAAATCAACTGATCCCACATAACATAAATTCATAAAAGCATGATTGCCTGCACTCCGTTAACCCAGCAGACATTTTTAAACGTTCTTGTTTCACATTCACGCTCTGTCTGTGTCCTGTTTGTGATCAACAGGTAACCAGCAGAGGTTTGGTTTGAATCTTTGCAGACTGGTAGATGTTTTCAGAGAAACGTTTACACAAACCGAAAAACATGAACAAGTTCTGTTTAAATTAGAGATTTTTACTGAATATTGTTTCACAGCGACAGAATTCCCAGTTGACACTTCAATAACAAGCCCTGTTTATTCCACTGACTGTACATAAGAACCGGAGCGAGTGAGTGCGATGTCCTACATAGACAATTATTCTTTTCTGACTCCAACCGAATGAAGTCACTTTAGTCGCCATTTGTTTGTGATATGAACACCGCCATGTTGGAACCACAAATTGTCAGTAAGCCCCAATTGAACCAAATCAGTTGGAGTCATCGTTTGTATGACAACCACTCTCACCAATCAGGAGAGAGCTTGTCTGAAGCCCACACCCCTACCACTTGAAAACGAGCTCAGGCATCATCTGTCAGCCAAATGTTTGAAACCATTGGAATGGAAACTCTCTGAAGGTCGTGTCATCCACCCGCTACGTACATTTAACCCATATTGCACGGATGAAAATTGGTCAGACATGAACAGCTGTCTTTACATGAAATTTTTACAGATGTTTAACGAATGAAACACGTTAAAACCACGGAATAAGTACAGAAAAACCACACAAAGAACACGTAAACCAACGTAGAACACAAACTGTGTGTGATAATTGTGCTGTTCATCTGCACTTCATTACTGATTCGTGCGTCAATCAGGTAATTTGAACGTGATTTGTGCGCCCTATACGTGATTTAAAAGTTACACATCGGTGGTTCATGCGTGAAAAGTCTGTTAAACATACGTGGAACGGTCGTGAAAAGACACAAATTTGTGTATCCCACACAATTGCAAAAGATTGACATAATAATACAATTACGTAAAAAACACGTAAACTGCGTAATTCGGCTCAAAACCAAATTCACGTAAAGACCCGTCGACTGAGACCCTCCATGGACATCTGCACACATCGACGAATGCAAGAAACACTTATGGATGAGGTGTATCACCCATGTATCACAAAAGACCAACATTTTATACATAGAATATGTGGAAAATGTACACAGTGGCTGTGTGACACGGCCGTAACAGAGGTGTAAATCGTTGTCTGGTGTTTCAGAGGGTGGAGGGAAGACCTGGTTCCTGTCTCTGAAGAAGAAACCCTACAGGTGATGTAAATGGATCCATTGTGTTAGTGCACTTGATTCCAAAAGCCTCATTCTTCTCTGTCCATGTTGGCTGCTGCCCAGAACTGATAAGTCAGATTAAAATTTAAACGGGGGGTGGTGGGGTGGGGTAATTATTTCCTTAGTGAGGCGGCGGCCCAGAACTCCGTGCGTGAATGCTTTCTGGATCAGCGGACATTTCAATTATTCCCCTAATCCATGAAGAAAGGGCAGCTCTTCTGCCGTGTCTCATGTTCTGAGGTTTGTTCTCTGTGGCGGCTGCTTTCTGAACGGCATGAAACGTTCAGGAAGATTCTGAATCAGAGTTAAAGGACGTTTGGAGGAACCAGACCTGGACTCTTCAACCATGGGCCATCAGAGCTGAGAGCGGGAATTTCTCCAAAGACTCAAAGTAAAAATAACAATCATCAACTCCCAGCTTTTCTGAATGCACTACTTCTTGTCTTGACAAACACTTACATATGTTTCTACACGATCATCATCATCATCATCATCATCCAGTGATTGAAAAAGGTGCTCCAAAGCACTGATTAATATAACCGGCGAGCATCATGTCTCCTCATGTCACGCCAATGTCCTGATCCCCCCCCCCCCCCCATCAGTAAGCAGATTAGGACACAGCATCACATAAATGTGCTCTTTGGATCAATTTAGCTAAAAATAAAACCATGTCCACGATAAGAGATCTGAGATCTACTTCTGACCTTGTTCTGAATAGTTTAGCATCTAAACGTTTTATTCTGATTAGCAACAAACACGGGGTTCTCCATGGACTTAGGAGTTTTAGAAAATGGAGAACACAGGAGATTTGATCAACTAAAACACTGTTTTAAAACCCCAAAATAACCCAAGAAACAGGAGAGAAGAAAGGCAAAAAAGCGTAGGTAAAAACCGTTGACTGTATATGAGAACTGGAGCGAATGACCCCTTCCCTGTGGCGTTCCAAACAGGAAGTACCAAATTCCCATCGACTTCTATAGAGAAATAAACAGCAGTTAGTCAGTTATTCTATTTGTCACAGTTTTTCCTCTACATTTTCTTGATAATCCAACATTTGCTGCATATCAAGTTATAAACTGACCGATCAGAAGCCTCGATAAAAGCACGTTCCATGTTTGGAACGTTTGATAGACAGATTCTCCCGAGCCCACTTTTAAGTGGTAGGGGTGTGGCCTTCCAACAAGGTCTTTCCTGAATGGTGAGAGTGGTTGCCGTTGGAACGTTGACTCAGACTGACTCAGATCACAACGGACTGATGACGTCTGGCTCCAACAACATCTGTATCATGAAAAAATGGCGACTGAATGGACTTCATTTGGTTGGAGCCAAAAGTAGACAGAATTCTATGGGTGACCTCACAGTCGCTCAGTCCAGTTGTCTGATTCAGCCATGAACCATCAAAAATGCTGACAGGAACCTCAAAGCTGGCATGTTCCTCGAACTCATCAGACCCTAAAACGAAGGTCCACTTGGACTGAAAGAACCAGAGCAACAAAACCAGGAACGCCCAGCTGGATGAACTGACAGTCATCAGCAGTTTGGAGCGGCCTGGTTTGGTTAGTTGCAGGTTGTAAAACAGAATTCCCCTTCAGGCAGCTGGAGCCCAAGTTCTGCTGGAACAGATGGTTTTGGTGTTCCTCCTGAGCCGACAGAACAGCCCCTGATCTCACCTGTGACCCCGTGTCAGAGGGTTGTGCTCACATCAAAACAAACAAAAGCCTGAGTGAGCTGCAGCTTCAGCGATGACAGCCACACTCGCTCCTCCACAGCTCTCAGAGCAGAGCGATGAGTTTTGACCTTCAGCTGGTTTTGTTTGCACGCTCAGGCGGAGCAGGAAAAAAAAAGCCACAAAAACAAGCTCAACTCAAGAGTCTCTCAGCTCGCGTGATTTGACTTTCGGAAATTGATTCTGCCCCACCCCCACCGTTGTGACAGACACGGGACGACTCTTCATCTGACGAGCTTTACACAGACGAGAAAATGTGACTCAGCAGAACAAAAGCCAAACTGAAGAACAGATGCCGCATTTCACAGCTGCAGCTCCCAACATTTATCAAGAACAAGTGCCTTATATGGAGCGATGGCATGTTGCGTGCATATCGGGCCATACTTGTTTCAAGCGGTTAGAATACGCGATCCAGCAAACTTCATTGAAGAAATGAGAAAATATCTTCCATGTGGGAGTACAGAAGACAGCGACAGAGTGGACAACCGTTGGGAGAAAACTGAGCAAGTTCCTGGAATGTCAGCCAGTGACTTGGAAGCAAAATGGAAAAATCTGAGCGACGTTTTCGCCAGGGAGAAGAAACTGTTGGTGATCCAGTTCTGCTTAAGTGTTACCAGTGGATGTCATTTCTGGAAGCCTTTATGTAGCATCGTCCAACTAAAAGCAATGCACCAAAGTACCAAACAAATACTCCGAACATCTGTGTCAGAGTCCTTTGGGTGTAAGCAAGGTTAACTCTTACTATTTGGCTTTATTAAACACACAATTGCTGGAAAAGGTATGAATGCCACTCAGACGTTGGTCGCAGTCATCGTGGACAGTCGCAAGCAAAACCGTCCAACCTTAGTTAGGACTAGACCACTCGGTTGCGGTAGGGACGCAATGTGATGAATGCAACGGCTGATTGAAGTTCTGTTCAGATAAAGAAAATCCCTCTGCCGCCACGGAACAAGGAGAACATTTAGTGTATAGTGTTTTAAAGATGCATATTCAGACTTTTTTAATTCATTTTCAGGGTATTGCTGTTCAAGAAAGTAGGAAAATGTCAAGTTTTCACCAGATAATATTTATGGTCTTAGTTCAAAGTGGCTGACAGGAAATCTCTGATAACCCAGCTTTTCTAGCAGCATTTAAACGCATCATTTACACACGAAACCTGGAAACGTGAAGAGTAACTCATATGATTTGTGAGTAAATGCAGTTTATGTGTGTGTGTATCTGGCGATTGGTGCATACTTTTCAAAGATTTTCATGCATAGTTAGTTTAAAGACGTAGTTTTAAATTGTGCGTGTGTAAATTGTATTGTAATGATATTTTTGCATTTATAATACTTTACAATATGCTATTGCAAGTAGACACAGTTACGTGCAAAATGGATTGTGTGAGTTACAAATCAAGAATTACGGACACACAAAAATCAGGTGAGACTGGCAGCATGGATATTGATTTGAAAAAAAAAAACACCTTAATTTAGAGGGACAATCTAGAAGGGAAACAGAAACCAGAGGATTTTGGCTAAATGTTTTTCACAAGAACTGAACCCAACTTCTCTAATGTTTGACAGTTATCACAGTTTTATTTTTGTACTTTTCACTCAAAATAGCAAACATCTTGTTTTTGTAAAGGCTAAAACTAGTATACCTCCAAGCTCAAACCCAGAGGAAACTATCAAAAATCTCTAAAAAAGAAGCGCGGCATCAGTGATGAAGGGAAGTCCAGAGGTTCTTCCTCTTCAGGCTGAGGAAACAGAGCCGGCAGCAGCTGATTGGACGATCCCAGAGGCTCTCAAAGAGCCCCCCCCCACCTCTTACTTTACCAATAAGTGCCTCCTCTATTAGAGGATATGCACAAGGCTTTCACTGCCATGACAACTAAAATCTGCAAAGGTCAGGAGAGGAAGCACAGGGAACCCTCTGTCACACACATGCGCACTCGTGAACACACGTGCACGTCTGTGTGAAGTGGAGAAATACATCATCGCAGTGCAGTTCAGTGTCATGAGCACACATGCACACACGTGCATCAAGATGTTGGAACATTTGATTCTATTTTGATTAGATGTTTGAGCTCTTCTTTCTTTAAACCTCTGACGTTTGGGTTTTTGGGAACCGTCGCGTCAGCAGAAAGCCTCCTGCTCAGCGTGTTCGGTCTGCGCACGTGACTGCAAGTGTGTGTGTGTGCTTGTTTGAATGTGTGTGTGTTTGTGGGGATATATCAGAGACTGAAAGCCTGCAGCTCCGTCTGCTGACTCTCATCATGACTCAGCGCTTTTTCCACCAAGTAACTGTTCTCCGTGATTGGAGGAAATGACATCATCATGTTGGAAACACTCCCTGTTATTGCACTTGTGCACAAAGACCCGTTCATGTGGAAATCAGGCGCAGGTTGAGAGCAGGAGTGAGTGCTGTCGTGCACAGATGAACGTGCACGTTCTCAGGCTTGACGTACGGAACATTTGATATTTTTACATCTTTATCCTGTTGTGGTGTTTATTTTTGTGCTGCTCCAAGCTGCACCATCAAAACCTAATTGTATTCATTTACCACGACAAGTGAGGCACCTGTACACAAGCTTTCTGCACATAGATGAAGACGGTTGGACGTTCACGCCGCTTTGTCGTGCGAATGAATGAAAAAAAGCTCCTCTGGAAAATGTGGGATATTTTCCAGAATGTTCGGCGGCTTTTGTGCGCTTTAAAGGCGGCGAGGACAACAAACAAGGCCTGTGTTTTTCTCTCTGTGATGGCTTTGCCTCCCGTGACTGCAGAGCGGTGGGAGGTGGTCGCCTGTTTGTCAAAGGCCCCCCAACCACGTCCATTTTGACAGTCACATGGGAGCAGTAATGATCCTAAAAGCTGCAATTAAGCTGACTGTTGCGTTCCAGGGAAGTGGCTGGAGCCGGCGCTGAGCCTCACCTATTATTTCCAGAGGGAGCACTCCCCGCCGCACGGCTCTCCCCCATCTTTGCTCCTTTCTGCAGCGGCGGGAGGAAGTTCCCGCCGCTGCAGACGGCTGTGGATCTGAAGAAAGCTGAAAAATTCACTCGTCACAAATGAGGGTCACAGACCTGCAGCTGAATTATGACCAGTGTGGAATAATTATAATAATAATTATGGAAGCATACCCTGCCACACCCACAACAAAATGGTGACCCCCCCCCTTCTTTTTTCATTTTAACAAGTTTATGATTTCAGATTTTTTATTCTCAAATAAATGAGTTAAAATATACGTATATTCTGTGTTTTCAGTAATTATTTGTAGCAGATAGATATATTTCATTGTTTAATTAGTGTCATCTGGATGATGCTGGTTAAGTCATCACAGCCTTTTAAATGCTCCGGTCAGCAATGGGCAGGAGGAACCATGGACTTATTTAATGCTTATTTGCTTTGTTTTTCTTGTAGTTATTATATAATCTTGTTCTACTTATTTTGTGTTTCTTTTCCACCAGGAGACCAGATTGTGTGTTTAGTCTTTTCTGTAGTCTCTGTTAAATGTTGTTAGTTCCCCCCATGTTTGTCAGGTGGTCTGATCCGCCCCTATCTGTTCCCCACGTTGTGTCTTTGGTAAGATCGATGGCGTTTCTGCTGCTTTATCAGTCCAGTTGGTCAAGTCAAAGTTAAGTTTGTTGCCTTAGTTAACTCGGTTTCTGTTGACCTCTTGTAAGGGCCCAGTTTGTAAATCATCATCTTTTTTTTTTTGCAGATAAATGAAACTTTCACTTTTCCATTTTTTGTTGTCCTCTTTGGCCGCCCGATTCCTCAGAGCCCCCCCTCATTTTTGAGGGAGGGGGGGGGTCCAGGAAGCCCTCAGACTCGGATCGATGCGGCACACAAAGCAGCTTCCTGCGTCAGACGTGTTAAACTCTTCATGCTCGAGCGGAAACAAACAAATGTAATTAATATTCAGGTTTTCCAAGACACCCCCCCCCACCACCACCACCACCACCATGAAGCTTGGTGTCATTAAAATGGGGGGAAATGTACCATCAAGAGCTAAACAGCCAAAATGAGGCTTATTGATTGCTTATTGGCTGAGCTGATGGCGTGTAGTACAACAGTAATCATACATGGCAGCCTGGGGAGAGAGGAACAACAGAGGGGGGGGGCGGGCAGCCAGGCCACATGTACAGTAAAATGGCAGGTGGGCAAATCTATCAAAGGCCTTTGACAAACACAGACAAAAAGGGGGAAAAATCATTTTAATTAGCTGAGTGAATGTGATTTTGTGAACACAGCGAGCCGGCCTCTCCGCTCCGCTCTCGCATTAAATGCTCTAATTTTCGGAGCAGAATAAGTCCCATCTGAGCAGCCCGGCTGCAGTCAATCATGTTAAAAGCTGCGGGTGCTTAATTTGATTTACCAATATAAAATGCAAATGATGTGATCAAGTGGAGTGGAAGCAGCAGCAGCCGGCTCTTTGAAGCCATCAAGTTAAATGGAAAAGACAGGAGGCTGGCAATGTAAAGAATGTTTTAGCATATTTGTTTGATTAGTGCTCCAGCATGTAAATACGATTCCTAATTGTTTGATAAATCGCTGCACACCGAAGGCTGCGTGGATGAACCACTTTTCAGAGTCACTTTTCAAAGCAGATGTTACATTTTCATCCGAAAGCACCTTTCCAGTCCCTGAAAAGACTAATTAAATAAGTGGAAGATGGCACAACAGTGCCCTACAATGGGAAATGAGATAATGCCTGTAATTAGGCTCACAGGCCCCCACGTGCCCCCGCACCCAAGGGGGACCGAGCCGGGCAGCAGCAGCAAATCCAATAACTGAGCAAACGAAACCTCGTGGGACCGGAGCGCCCTAACCACCAAGCCAATCCACTTTAAGAAAAATGCAGAGTGCTAATCTCAGGACGGCCGCCGTGCACGCTCAGGACGGCCGCCGTGCACGCTCAAACCAGCTGAGAGTGAAATCCAGAAGCTTTCAGTCAGAAAACGGCAGCATCCTGCAGACTGAAATTATGGAGGGTTGCCTGGAGACAGATCTAAAAATGACAGCAGAGCCACACTGAGACCCATTACATATGACATTTGCTGCTTCTGTCTTTATCTGCAGAATCTGCCCCCCCTCCCCCCCCCCAGGCTGTGCAAACATCAGTGAACATGCACAGGTGAGGAAACATCTGCCTGCATATAAGAAACTTCTGGTTTTCTTTCTGAAACAAAGACAAAAGTCCCTTTGAGCTGCAGATGATAACATAAGAGGAGTCTGTGAATTAGGTATAAGACAGGCAACCACAGCGGGGCTGAATTTATTGTTAAGGGAATGAGTAGAGGAAGCTAGACGGAGGTCAGAGGTCAACATTTGTGATCAACAGCTTGGTTTCATGGAAAGGCAGATAACTTAGGATGCAGAGTTTGCTTTGAGGATGTTTCTGCAGAAGAACAGAGAAGGTCAGAAGGATCTGCAATGTGTCTTTGTGGATCCAAGTCTATGACAGGATCCACAGCAAGGAGATGTGGTTTGGATGAAGACGTCCGGAGTGACAGAGAAGTACGTTGAATTACGTTCTTGTTGGTTTTATGAAGACGTTTGTCGTCATTTGATGACAGAAGGATGAGCAGCTGTCAGTCATTCTCTCCTGTTTCAAGTTACTTCTGGGGATGTAGCTTCTTTCTGACCTGGAGGGGTTCTTTCATCTGTGCAGCTGAGAACCGCCGCCTCAAACCTACATACCGAGTTTACATCATGAAAAATTAAATACGAATTTGAAGTTTTCATTGTTCAGTATAATATATTAATATTAACCAAAAGATTAGTAGAATGATGTAACTTGAAGTGTGAATTGCCCTTTTGTAACATTGATCCAGCATGTTTGTAGGAATGTGTGTTTAATGCAAAATATTTCCTTCTTTGTATGAATGAGTGTCAGTTATTTCTCTTTTCAGTCTCGTCTTTAGCCTGAGTTTGTTTACCGTTGTTATGAACACGGAAAAAACTCTTAGTTAGGAGTAACTTCTGATCTTCTGACACCTTCGTCTTCATCAGATGCTTTGAGTTTTTTTTTTTAAATTCAGTGAAAATTGGTAGAAACTCAGTCATCTATGCAGAAATGAGCCTTGACATGTTCATGTCTTGTAAATGTTTATAACGTTAAAGGGTCCATATCATGCAAATCAAAGCCTTTCAGAGTAAAATATATCTATATATGTACTAAAATATGAACTTTGGCTCACTAAATAACTAGTTTTTTAATGAAATACAGTATTAGTTATTTTTGCAGTAAATGTTTTTGCCAAGAAGAAAGACGACTCGATCTCTGAGGCTCCGCCTTTCTCTCCTTTTGGGTGCCGCCCATTTCATGACATCATCCTAGATGTCATGAGCATCCGGCCTCAGCAGTGAGTCTGCGTTTCTCCCATGAAAACGAACAACTCAATCTGAAGTTTTGCAAAGCTGGATGTTCAGATTCTGCGTATAAAATGAGAGCGTTTAACCGATCACCGCTGAGAAAGTGGGTGTGGGTGTTAGCCTGGGGGCGGGGCTGGCAGCACAGACTCTTCCTGGAAGGGGCGGTTCCTCTCTTTGTGACATCACAATGGGAAAACCTGCTTGTTTTCGTGGATTGGGAGTGTCTGGTGCTCAGAGGGCAGGTTTTTTTTAGAAGAATGAAATGCGTGAATGGATCAAAATAGCACTTTGGGATTGGTTTTAGTGAGAAATGTACATTATAACCTAAAAGCTCAAAGATTTGATTTTGCATGAGACTTTGACTGTAATTTTTAAAACAGCAGATGAAGGAAACGTGATATCATGTTGCCCAGAATGGTTGAATTCTGTCCACAGCTGCTTTCCTAAAAAACAAGCTGAAGCTTTGAAGCAGAAACTGCAGTGGGTTTGTTGGTGAACAAACACTTTCAGACAGTTTACAGGAAAGCACTTGGTTATAATGAAAGCGCGAGCGTGATTATTTGCAGAGTACCACGGCTCCCACCGGGCTGATATCAGCTGCTGGTGCATTCGAACGCTGTTGGTCTCAGCAGTGTCTGCGAGCTGCGCTGCTGCCCTGTAAACGGCTGGGTCAATGATGTTCTGTGTTTGCCTCAGTGGCTCCGGAATGGAGCCGTTTTTTTTTTTTTTTTACCTCTGTCTGCTCTCAGACGCACAGATCAGGCTGCAGCGTCTTCTGACTCGGAGCTTCATTGTGAACAAACACTCTGGCCTGTCTGCGTCTGTTTGCACTGCCAGGAAAAGGTCAAACAATCCCATTCTTTACTGGTCCACTCAAGACACTCAGTAAAGAGTTAAGAGTTATTTCTCAGGGACAAACAGAAAACAGGACATTTAAAAACATAGCTCTGTTGGAGCTTTTTTCCTGCTCTTTCATCTAGAGCAGGGGTCTTGGACTAAAATTTAAAGAGGTCCATTTAGAAAAAATGTAGTTGAATTACGATGTCTAAATATTCAGTGTCATATATTTTTAAGGAGCCGAGGATTGGTGGCATGTAATTAATATCTCATTCTCACTTCAAATTAATTCAGTACAATTTAAAATGTAAAACACATAAACACATATACACACACACACACACGCACACACAACAGGAGCCGACCCAGCACAACTGCCATCACCAAGAAACTTAGATAAAGGAGGATCCACATTAGCTTCTTCCACAAATCAAATGCACATTTGAACAAATGTTTAAAGTTTTTCAGTCTAACAGGGTTTCAGTTCAAAACTGGAAAATTCCTGCTGAATTCCGTGGGAAAAACTCCTAAAGGTCCCTTTTACAAGTTTCCTCAGTTCAGAAACATCTTCAGCAGGTCGGCAACTTTATTTAATCTTCATTCGCTGTCAGATATTTGCAGCTGGTTTAAACCTTACCTTTGTGATGAAGATTTTCCCTCAATGTCAGAGTGGATGCTAACAACAGGACGCTAACTTCAGCCGCGTCCGACTTTTAAGGTGTGACGGACAACTAAAGCAAAACTGAATTGACACAACCATCAGAAAACTGGTATTCTTTAAATATAACATAAATGTGAATCCATCGTGTTTGCATGTTTACTATGCAGAGTAACTTTGTGCGTGGAAACAACTATCTCCATATATCCACACGTCGACATAGACTTCTGGTTTTGTCTGTAAACAGCATCTTCACGTGTCTTTGAAGTTGAAGGCTCTTTTTTCCCAAAGAAACTTTCCAAACACGTCTTTTTGTTTGGCTTTTGTCAACTTGCAGCTTCGGGCTTCTGACTTGAATAGCGCTCCGACTGATCAGCCACTTTACGTCACGCATGACAGGTGGATGTGGTGAACAGAATCCCACTGACTTCTATAGAGAAATAAACAGCTGTTTTTCATTCTATTGGTCAGAACAACCATTGTGGCTCTGATACCTTTTTTTAACATCTTCTTGATATTCCTCATTTTTTAATGATATGATTAATGATGTTATTCAAGTTACAAACTGACCAATCGGATGCCAGGTGGTCTTCCGTCTAATGTTCGAAACGTTTGAGTGACAGTTTTTTTCGGTAGTGGTAAGGGTGTGGACTTCCAACAAGCACTCCTAATTGGTGAGTGGTTGCTAAAGAAACCCATCACTGCTGTCTGATGTCTGGCTCCAACATGATGGCATCCATATGTAAAAAAAAAAAAAAAAAGGCTGATAGAATCAGTTTCAGTTGGTTGGAAGTAGAAGTAAGTCGTTTTCTGCGGGCGACATCACGCTCGCTCTGTCCAGCTCTCATTTACAGTCAATGGTCTCCCTCCTGAAGCTAGTTTTGGATGTGGCAGGGCAATGGGGGCAGCTGTGGGACCGTGGGGCAGCATTGACACTAGACAGTGATGCGTTTGGGAAATTCAATCGTTTTCATGGTTCAGAACCGGGTTATTAGAGGGACAGAAGAGCTGTGCTTGTTGGTGATTCCACTTTACATATTTTGCACAACTTTTTAGGGATGTAGTTCATTGTGAGCAGCTGAGAGGCAAAAGAGAAAAACTGCCAGAGTTGGAATGGACTCTGACTTTCGGCAACTTTCTGATTTGCACCGTATTTCACAAGTGAAGCCACATTTCTGGGCTTTGTCACTGAAGTGCACGTATCAGCATGTGTCAGAGTGCACTGAGAGCCTGCTCTCCAGAGCAGATAGGAACCACTTAGTAGCTTCTAGGACCCCCTTCTTCCATAAATGCTGTCCCTGTTCAGCAGCCTGTTTAGGGATTCAGATACAACACACAGAGATTACAGCAAGGCCTGTTATCATCTGCTTGTCAGCGGCTGAATGACATGAGCTGTTAACTTTCTATTTTAGGGATCTGGCTGGGGTGTTCTCGTCAAAAGAAGCCCGTGAAAAACAGAAGTGATTTTGTGGTTTCTTTTGTCCTGTGGGGGCAAATCCTCTCTTTTACTCTGCATTTGTCTTTTCAAGAGGGAGGCAGAGCTCAGCTTTCACAGTAATCATTGAGAGCCTATCTCCCATTCAGCGGCTACACAAGGCTCAGACATCTATGCAGGAGTTGACAGCTCTCCACTATTTGCAGATGGAGAACATTGCATTAATTGTGCGGAGGCCCGGTAAAAGCTAACAGATTGCAGGCCTTTTTCTGCATTTTAGCAGTAAACACTGAATGCCCCTGGTGACATCTAAAATGACACCCACTTCTCAGTTTCTGCCTCAGCATACCCACCTTTCTATGGGACGCAGAAGTCACCCGAGAATGAGCACAATGGCAGCATCCTTCATCGCTGTCTGCTTGTTGGTGACCATTTTAAAGGGTCTGGTGAGACTGGAGCCAAGCCAGAGCTGTTGGAGGGTGGTGCCGTCGCCTCCACGGGAAAGAAAAGAAAATGCCATTGTACAGCAGATCTAAAATGTAATGAAACACCGGTTTTGAACAGGAGGATGCCTCACATTTATGATAAAGCGGCTGCAAAAGGAGATTTCCAAGCCTCCTTTTTCATTTCATCCTTTCTGTCGGAGAATGAAAGCAGTTCACACTGGCAGACTGTGACATGAAACAAGCAGGTTTTTGAGACAAACTTCCCAGCAGGGCAAAAAAACAAACATTTTATCTTTAATAATAATTTGAATTGTCACACCAAATGTCTTTGTGGGGCAGTTTACCTGCTCTGGATTGTGCAGGTAGTCTCACTCAAGACATTTAAAGCTAGAAAGGGACAGAAGTTAGAGAGCATCTTGATGCATCACTTTTAACCTATTAACTGTTCTTCAACATCATTCAGAGGGACTATGAAAATATTTAAGAGCCCCATCTGCCTCTTTTACTGGCCAATAATATTGGGACACACTCACAGATGCTCAGTAAATCATATTTCTATTTTCTGAACTTCTACATTTCTATTTTGCTTTTGACTTCTTACTGACAGAATTCAGAGACAGCCTATTTGCAGAGAGCCGAACGAGGTCTCACCAACCGTAACTTCAAGGAAGTGAAGGTTGAAAGGGAAACAAACCTTTCATGGAAAGACAAAAGTGTGTTATGGTGGTGGTGCTATTCATGCTAGAACCACCAAGAAAAGCACCCAAACAAACTATCCACATAGTCCCAACCCTTTGTCACAACTTCTACCACAGAGCATCCATCCTCTTCGTCATCACATTTGCCTGGCTTTGAGTCCTCCTCATCATTCAGCCATCGATCAACCATCATTTAACCATTGTGCAGACAGGATTCAGTTTTGGTTTGACCATTTTACAGGTTTCCTAAAGTCATGTGTGGTGTTGCCCAAAATGACTGTGTTTTAAACTGTTGAGGTACCCCCCCCCCAGACAGCCTGGTCATCCTCCAGTCATCGTCAAACTACCTCATGGCTGCTGCTCAGCCAGCAAGTGCAGAACTGCAGAGTCCGGTATAGACTGCCAGTGACCGGTCCATGTTAGCTCACACGTTTGTGTTTCGTTATTCTCTCATTATTAACCGACTTTTGACAGACATGGAATTTTTTGGGCACTTCTGAAGCGGTCTGAGGTCCTTCAGAGTTTTTGGACTCCTAAAGGCTTTTCATGATGGCCTTGTTGCATCTGCCCCCTTCTGCTTAAAGCGCTGACATGTGGTTGGATCCACTGACAGGAAGAGGAAGACGATCAACAAACTGGTGAGATTTCCTCTAGGGTTTGTAACTGTGGTGGGTGAGAGGAGGATGTTACAGACCCTGGAATCCATCATGGATAATCCTCTTCATCATCATCATCATGATCAGCACTGAGGGGCTTCTTCAGTCAGAGATCTTATGGAGAAAGGAGCTAATTTTTCTACTTGTCAGGTATAAGGCTACAATGCCCTTATAGACACTGGACAATGACAATTGCTGTTATAAAATTTTAAATGTTTTATTAGTGATATTTATGATCCATCTGCCACACGTGTTGTGTCATGGTAACAAGGTAATTTCCCCTCTGTGGGATCAATACCGGTGTATTCAATTCTATTCTAAAGTGGCTGAAAACTTCACGGTTGCTTCAATACTTTGGTAAAAGAAACAAACTTCATCAGGTACACCTACCCTGATGATGCAGCTCAGTGGTTAAACATTATGATTATTTTCACTTCAGGGCTCTAACAGCCTCATCAATGACACCTTTAACACATTTGTGACGTTCAGCACAAAGACACTACTCCACTTCCTCAGGTGCTTCTTAGTCCTATGACAGGCTTTGAGGTTACCTTATTTCACACAGCAGGGGCCTTTCTACAGGCAGGGTTGTGTTTTTGGGTGTTCCATCTCCATCCATGTTTAGGCAGACATAGCTAGGGCCTGTAGGCCGTCACCAAGCAGCAGCAGGGGAACTTCATACCAACAGGTGTGTAAGAAGTGAAATGCGATAAGAAGCTTAAATCCTGCACAATTGGTCAAGTACAAGGATTGCACTGAAAATGCCTAAAAGGAAACTCCAAAAAGTTTAAATTTAACAAAATCACTTTAGAAGAGAACAATAGTCTGGATCTTCTTTAAACTAGAAGATGTAACAAAAAGGTCAAGATTTTCTTCCACAGTGTGAACTTTAATGGTCTCAAATGATTCTGAAACAACAGAAAAGGATGTAGAAGTTTGTGTTGAGAAGGTTTAAGTGTTGAAGTCTTTGAGCTAAAGAGGAGCCCTCCAACTTGAGTGGCTGATGAGAGCACTGGAGTGGGAAGAAACATGCCAGACTGTAAGTCTTCTTGGTTCTTGATGGACTTTTAATGATGCTGATGGACGGAACTATCATTATGTTTACCAGCTGGGCGGTTTTTTAATAAGGTTTTAGAATTTCCTTAAAATTTCTTTGTATCAACTCTAACCATGGTTGGTGTTCTCCCCGCAGGGAGGAGACAATCCAGTCTTCTTTCTAGTGTTGGGAATCAGGAGGGGCAAGCCAAGACAAATGTCAGGGGTCCACACCTGGATCAGGCTTTTCCACCAACTGGTTTGCATAAAGCTTTAGGTTCACCTATCGGCTCACACACACATTTACACACTAATGGGGGAGCAGGTGTGCTTCTAATACCTCAGTCACAACTGTCCTTACAGGTGGATACGGGCTGTCTGCAGGTAAAAAAAAAAGATCAAACCTCGTAGGAGACCCGCACAAAATTTGAGGACCATGTGAGCCTGTAGAGCAAAAAACTCAATTGAGAACCACACAGTTTAAGTATATTTTATGTATTTTATATGCAATTATTACGTAAATCTTACCCAATTGTGCATGATTTGTGCGAGATGCAGGCACAAATTTCTGGCGTGTGTCTAATTGACTTTTCACGCATTTACCACCAACTTTTATATCGCGCATGACGCATGAATAATCACACACAGTTACCTTCCTACGTAGATTTACGTGTTCATTTCGTGGTTTTAATGTGGTTCATTTGTAATACATCTGTGACACGGCCTTTAAGGTGGCTGTGCGGGCCTGAGGGGAACAGCAAGACACACCTGCCCTGCCTTTCAGCAGCAGCTCTCTACGACCCTCCATGGACCGAAGCCCCCGTATACGTTAACCCCTGAAAGGATGCATGTGACTTAGGAAATAGCACAACCTGCCAATGTAAGTCATGATTTCTATCCCTGGTCTTTGAGGACCCATGCCCTGCTTACTTTACCTAAATCTGTCTCTCTTGATCCAAAAGACTCTGGCTCAGCTCATCAGCTCTGCAATGTGTTCAGGTGTTGTGAGGCAGGAAGTAAAATGTGTGGGACATTGGTCCTTGAGGACCAGGATCAAGAACCAGTGCTTTAGAGTGTTTGGGATACTCTTTTCCCACCTCACCAAGCTCCCAGGCTTCTCCTCTTTGTTCTGCAGGAGACAATGGGCTGAATTTAGTTTGATTCTGTGAACAAACTACAAAGCAATCAGGCCATCAAATCTGCAAAGAGCCATGAAAAAACCTATGAAACGTAACACCATGCTAGCAAACAAAGCATCGTTGGAATAAAGTTAGATATGATCGCTACAGAAGCTGCTGCATTCTGGGAGTTGCTCCCAGCTTTCACACACGCATGTTTTCCGCTTTCATGTTCCAACAGATTCCTCTGATTCATGCAGGACGCTGGATAAATCCAAATGACCGCCATCACCATGTTCAAATTAGCTTTATTGGCAGCAGCACATGTTCAGCTTCCAGGTTAATAACTGTCACGCCTCCTTCTGTGCAGCATCTGCATCACTCAGACTTCAGACACGGAAAAACCGATGACACGACAATTACAGGTTAACAAAAAGGACAAGTCAATTCTGAAAAGTCACATGAAAAACGCACCATCGATTTATTTCCTCTGCGTGAGACAGATTTGAGGCAAACGTTTGCAAAGAATTCAAGTGTCTGACACTATATGTATGCAGATGAGCTCATCCCCCTGAATCGCTGTCATTTGAATACAGTTTGTGCAGCTGTTGGCATTTCTGAACTCAACTGATGATGAAGACTAAACACCTGAAATAACTGCATGTCCGAAAACCCGGAAGATGTCAGGAAAAGATGCTGAGATGGAAAACCAAGAGAATTTATGAAATCATCTTTGTACTTTTGCTTAAGGATCCTCTTCTGAAAGGCTAAGTAAGTAAAAAAAAGAGCAAAAAAACAAAAATAAAATCACATTTTATTCACAAGAAACATTCAAATATACTGAAAGTTATTCAATTCTTTGTCTCAAAAATGTTGATTGTAGGAACAATCAACAGGTATGTGCTGATCTATCTACCTATAGTGGACCCCTAACCCCTCCAGGAGAGGGCCAGCCCCACCCCCCAACCCCGTAGCCATGGAAGGTTGGAAGGTGTCTTCCGGGGCAACCACGGGGCCCCAAGAGGATTGCCCCTCCCCATCCCTGGGCCAGAGAAGGAGTGATCCCACCCCCAGGTGCAGACCCCAGGGGCGGGCCCCTTTGCCAGCCCCCGAGCGCAGGCAAAAAGTCCATCCACCAAGCCAAGCCAGATCCCACCCAATCGCAACATCCACACCCCCGTCCCACCCAGGTGCTGAACCAGACCCCCCAACTGACGGAGTCTCCACAGCCCCCACTGGACACCAGAAGACCCCAACCCTACCCCAAAACCCGGCAGATAGACAAGGAGCAGCGGCGCCCAGGCACCTCGTTAATTAAGCCATGGAGTTAGCAAGACTTGAACTCTTGGCTGACACATTTTCCAGCCTGATACGATCAAACAGCTGATTCCTGTATTGACTTACATTCATATTTTTCTAGATTTTCCAGTTTATCAAAAGTTTTGCAATAGAATGCAATCAGTTATGAAAATGATAGATACCAGTCCTCCCTCTGTGTCGATGTCCCTCATGTCACCAAAGTGACAGTGAAGCCGTGATTGAAACCTTAAGCCACACTGATAGATCGGCACATACCTGTAGCCAGAGAGCCTGGACAGGTGTGCAGAACCACAGCGCATGCATGTAACTGTGGGGTAGATTACTGTCACAGTGCTCACAAATGTCTGAGTTACTGAGACTCATTCAATCAGTGGCTGCAATCCAGTTCTTTTTCATTCCGTGTTAACGCCATTCACAAACAAAACCCCAAATTCCAGTTTGTGGCCTCAGCAGCTGCACAGAAACCTGCACTCGCTTTAGTTTTTCCTCTTTGACCGATGAACAGATGCAGTCGCAGCTCCCAAACAACTTCACCTCCCAACAGAAGCAAAAATGCTTTTCACTTAGAGGAGTTTTGATGCTCATAATGTTGATCACAAGCGTCAAAACAGCAGACGGTAAAGATGTGACTCCTGCTTTTATACCAACCGAACCTCACATCCGACCTGTTTACTCGGAACACCACATTTTCATATTTTATTCTATTTTCCCTTTTTAAGGTTGCTTGCTTTTAAAGATGTGAATAAATGGGAAAATTCCCTAAATTGAAAAGCAACAAAGAAAGATTCTTTTTCGAATGTCAGAGGGAGACAAAACGAAGGCTGCTGTTTTCACAGGTTCAGCTCTACGTCCCGAGGAGTTTAATGGATGAAAGTGAGTGAGGTTCCAACCCCTGAAAGTCTGCAGCCGAGGACCGTGTTCAGGGTGAAAGAGCAAGGGCTGAATTACAAATGAGAGGCCTTTTCAGCCAAAAGCTGCACATGCGCTCGCTCTGACCTCCAGCAGAAGACCCCAGCAGTCTCTAAAAAAAACACTTTTTTCTATTAGAACGCTCTTTCCCTGGAAAAAAAGGCAGCTGCTGCCACTGGAGGACACAATCTGAGGAGTTTTCGGCAAAAATTGAAAAGAGGCCAGAACAAGGCTGCTATGTGAGGACAATGATGTGTTTTAGCTGCGCCTTCTCGGATCTGCTGCGTGAACGTTTGTGGATCAGTGTCTCCCAGGTTAGACCTCCTTTAAAGTCAGGTCCGATGTAAGGAATGGACCTCGAGCACCAGGGACGGACGGATCCAGATCCACTTCACAAACCTTTTTGTGCCCCCTGATCTGGATTTAAAAATAAACTGCTTAGATTTGGAAAAATCTCAATCATATCCAGCTGTTTGTAAAAAAAAAAAAAACTAAACTTCTGCTTCTGACTTCGGTTTGACTCCGCCCAGATTTGAACCCAGGACTTTGCCATCTCAGGGTGGACACTCTACCACAAGGCCACAGAGCTGGTTTGCTGGATGACATAAATAAGCAAGAAGATCTCCAGCATCTACAGACCAGTCAGGAGTCAGAGGTTTTTTCATCGCCTCAGTCGAGGATTCAGCTAAAGCCGTGTCAAACGGCCACTACAGACATTTTGGGCATTTATCGCGCATTCAATTTCAGTCTCTGGTGATCCATGCCTGATATCCGTACTTCACGAGTGTTTTTTGCGTTTGTCGATGTGCGCAGACGTCCGTCGAGGATTTTGGCGGACGAGTCTTTACGTGAACTCGGTTTTGAGATGTTCAACATTTTTGATGGGTTGAAAATTTCTCAGTTTACGCGTATTTTACGTAGTTTATACGCAATTCAATCTTAAACAATTGTGTGTGATTTTTGCAAGATGCACATGCAAATTTGTGTCGCTCCGTGACCGTTCCACGTTTGTGTAACGTACTTTTCCCGCATGATCCACCGATGTATAACTTTTGTGTTGTGTATTTGGCGCACGCCACGTTCAAATTGACGCACAAATTATGAAATCGACGCACAACTTTTGGGCCGAATTTGGCTATTTTACGTAGGTTTACCTGTTCTTTGCGTGGTCTATTTGTACGTCTTCCGTGGTTTTATCGTGGTTCTTCAGTGATACATCTGTAAAAATTCACGTATGACTCATTTTCATCCGTGTTTTAAAAATGTAGGTAGTGGCTGTGGGTTACGGCCTTTATACTGTAGAGAAGACCTAACCAGACAGAATTCTATACCTTGTACCCCGAGGAGTCTGAATATTTCTGGCAGTTAAAGAGGAAAGAAAACTCTATTGTGAAATGAAGCAGGAGAGCCAATTTGCTGATGCTTGAGTTATGGCCTGTAGTTTTGCAGCTTAGTTTGTTGGGACGGGAGCTTTTTTTTGGTCTTGTTTTCTTGTTTTGTGTGTGTTTATTATAAGTTTTGTCGCAGAGGTACCAGGTCTCATCTGATTGTCATCCGGACAGTCTCGTTCTGCGAACCCACCCACAGCACATTGATGCGTCTGGCGTTCGGCTTGTCCTTCACGTCAGGCTCTTCACTGTTGAGTTTGAACCTGTTTCCTCCTTCTGGCTCATCCACACCAGCAAAGGACAACTAAAACTAATCCAACTGAAACCCATCAGGTTTTGTTTTCAAATGCCAGGAAAGTCACAGAAAACCACGCATTCTCCCTGTTTGGTTTGATCTCTGCTGGACGCTTTGTGTTCAAGATCTGCTGCATGAGCGACATTAGGGCCACGTAAGAGTCTCTAACTGAAGACTCTCGTGGGAAAACCGCCTGCAAACAAATGCATAGTCAAAGGACAAACCCCTGATGATCACATTTGCTTGTTTTCCATCCATCTTTCCGTTGGTTGGCTCCTCCCTGTGGAGCGTCCATGCTCACCTCAGGTACGAGGCTGTGGAAACTTTGGCTGGCTGCGTTTCCTTGGGTGCAAAGAGCAGCTGCTTGTCAGGGATGCTGGCCCCCGGGCAATGTGACACACACTCTTTTCATGGTCAGGTGGCTCCACTGGAAACAGGATCTCGGCCACATAAACCACAGGAGGTTTGAATTAGGACAAGATAGTTGCAAGGGAACAGAAATTAGACAGTGCATCCTGTATTCTGATACACCGTAAAAAGAGATTGTGCCTCATGCAAGAATAAAAATGGACCCCTCCCCTTCACTGCGCAGCGTCCTCTTCCTTTTTAGAGCTAGTGAAGCGTTCTTATTCTCCACGGGCTCATGGCCTGACTCCTGAGTCTGGGCAGTGTCTGCTGCAGCTGATCATCTGTCACTCACTGGCGCTATCGCGCTGATGGTGTCCGTGACTCTGCAGGGAAGCTGCCGACGCGCCTTTGCTCCATGATGGATCCTGCTGGGTCCCAGCGAAAACCAGGAGACCAGCGCAGTGGAGCTGCAGAGACTATGTCCCACCGTGCAATTTTTATGCATGTGAGTATGAAGCCATGAAACTGAGATTAGAAAAACGTACACTAAACACCTCAGGTGTGAAAAAAAAAAGACAATACAGGAAAATGAAAATTCAATTTGACGAATTACTTTTGAGGGTGTTCATAATTTAAGCCATAAATATTTTTTTTATATTTTTGGCCTATATCTGTTTTTTTTACATTTCATTTTGTTTTATTATTTTAATTTTTACCTTGTTTGACTAAAATTTCCGTTTTACACCTGAAAAGGGCTATTTTTGGTTCTGAAAGTAATTTTCAAAAGCTTCAGCGTCATCTGACAGAGAGCAAATACAGCGCTGAGTCAGCACCAGTTTTATTTTGATTTGTTATAAAAATAAATTGCTACTGAAGTAACTGTGGGTAGAATGTGTTACTTTCAGAATTTTTACATTTTTTTATAACAGACAGATATGATATTTATCCTGACAGAGATTGAAAAGCATTTTTTTTTGGTGGTTCCTTTTGGGGGAAGATAATAAACAAAAGTTTGAAGCTGGAAAATAAAGAATGGATGAAAAAGAAATCTAAAAATACTCTTTCATTTCATTCGAAGGCCACTACTTTAATCACCATCTGATGAAAGAAGTGAATTAAATAATAAAAATGTGAAATCAAAATGTATTAACCAGAAACAGACATGATCATCTGCATCAGAACTGACTCTTTAATGTCCTGAAACTTCCTCCGTCCTGAACGTCGTTTTAGATAAAACTCTGTAAAATGAACGACCGCCTGTTTTTTTATACAATTTCATCATTTTCATCATATATTTTAGCAAAATCAAGCACTGCTTTCTGCTTCAGGGACTTTCTATTTGTATTTCATTTTTCATGAGAACGGCATTTTGCTGTTGTTTATTTCTTTTTACATCTTTTTTAGCGTTTAAATGTATTGTTAGCATTTGTTTGGTCAGACGCTCAGGCTCGGTCCAGGTACGTGTTCCACAGAGGCTTTACGCTTTAACTACCCAAACAAGACAAAATCAGTAAAAACGTGGATTTTCTGCAGCGTTCTAAACACAATCTATGTTTTGGTGATATGTTTGCTATTTCGACAGCCTGTAGAGAGTGACTGACTGACTTTTTGCCTGTTTTTGTTGAAAGTATTCTCAAGGAAGAGAAAAAAGCTTTGGTAGAAAATGTTTCTTTAAAACAATTTTCTGTCAAAATGTTTCTGTAAAATTTCAGATCATTTTGGTTTATGAAAATAAAATTAAAAAAAGATGAATTTGGGCTCGAAACAGAGGGCGCTCTGAACACATTTGCTTGCTGAAGTTTATAATTTTGTCACACGAACCTCAAACAAAACCTGGAAGAGCATTGCAGAACACCTTCAAAATAAAAGCACCTTCTGTTTCTTTTCCAGTGGAGAAAAGGTCTCCAACCTTTTTCAGGCGACTGACCTTTTTTTCCTGTTTTCTTCCCGTTTCTCTTAAATTTTGAGGATGTTTCTCCTCATCTTCTGTAAAATATCCTAAACTGTATTTGTTCATTAGATTCCATCTAGGAACCATTAAAATATGATATTTGTGATTTTCCTATAAGCGTCAAAGTGGAAGCTAGACCAATCAGAAGCTAACTTCAGCCTCGTCTGACTTATAAGATTTAACGGTTAAACGGTTATAAAACCAAACAGGTATTTTTTTCTAAATAATAAAATAACCATGAACAACTTTATTAGCAGAGCAGCGTCCTCGTAACATTAGTCAAGACTCCTGGTTTTCTTTTATTTTGAAGTCAAAGGCTCTTCTTCTGTTTCCTCGGCTCTTTTCTACCAAAATAAACTTTCCAAATACGTTTGTTTTTCGTTAACTCTAGTTTGGGGCTTTCAATGTGGTAGTCGCATAGCCGATGCATTTTCAACATGTGACCGGCGGAAAAAGTTTTTTTTTTCCTGTGGCCTGGCTTCCAACTGTCCCCGCGAGACCAGTACGCTCCTTAGCACTGCCCAGCTGGCGTTGCTCAGCGTTCAGCCTGCGGATCCTGAAGCACTGACCACATGTCTCTGAGACCATGGTCTCAAATCTCCGGTGTGATCTGCAGAGGTTCACATCCTCCGTAGAGCTTTGCTGACTCAGGTCCTCCCGGAGGACTCTGGAGCTGCTGGTTCCTGTTCAGCCTGGTCATGACGGACGCTCAGATCCAACCGAACCAGCACTGCTGTGCTGGTTCGGTTCTCCGTCGAAGTCAGATGAAACTCGCACAGCAGTTTTGGATCTGGGAAGGCAGAGGATTCCCTCAGGATGGGTTTTGTGCCCCAACAGAGCAAAGACACCAGAATCTCATGACCTCTGACCCCTGGCAGGACCATGAAGGAGCAGCTAACACAGAGCAAGCACACTCACAATCAAAGATACAAAATGAAATCAAGATGTATTCCAATTTCACTTTTCATAAAAGTGCTTTAAAATCCAAAAACAAAGAAGCATAAATAAACTTATAGATTCAGGCAGCCAATTAAAAAGACAGGATAGATGTGAGAAAACATTTTCACTCTTTAGGAAACAAGGATGCAATTAGTAACTGAAAATCAAATTCATAAAACACAACAAACAAAAGCGTCAAAAATACGCAGTCAATTAAAAACAGAACTGTTAAACAATTTAAGAAAATAAGTTAAAGGTCAGAATATTATGAAATAAATAAATAAGAATAATATTTTAAGCTATATAAATTATAATTTTTTTTTAAATTTAAAATAAAAACCCTATGTCTTAAGCGCTTTTTAAAGAATCTCCTTGTAAGAGCGAAATCGGATCATCAGAGGGGTCACGAACTGTGATGCAGCACCAAATGTAGTTTCCTCAAGTCTCAAGCAGAACTTCTGAGGATGTCAGGCCTCTAAGAGGAAAGGCTGTTTTTCCTTATAGAGGTCATAAAAGGGCAGAACCGTCATGGAGGCCCAGAACCATCCTTAGGGTCCAGAACTGTCATAGAGGTCCAGGGCGTTCCTCAGAGGCCCAGAACTGTCCTCAGAGGCCCAGAACTGTCCTCAGAAGTCCAGAACTGTCCTCAGAAGTCCTGAACTGTCCTCAGAGGTCCAGGACTGTCCTCAGAGGTTAAGGATTGTCTTTGGAGGTCCAGTTACTGTCCTTAGAGGTCCAGAATCCTCCTAACTGTAGACCTCAGTCAAAAAGGTACCCTGCTTTTCTCACCACGTCTCATCTGACACACAAGTGGGTTCCCGTGAGCTGCTGAATCAGAATTGATGGGTGGAGGCTGGCAGTCAGAAACAGGCCTCCGCCTCCCCCCTTATTCAAGATCCTTCATACACGCCATCAGGACAAATCGGCCACCTGCTCGATGTTTTCCCCTCCTATGTTGCCCTCCTTTTTCCAGCTAACTGACCGGGACAAAGCAGAAGGTGCAGCTCTAAGGTGTACTCTCGGTGGAGAGCTTTTCTTTATTCCAAACAGGCATCTCCCCCCCCCTCACGCCGAATGCGCTCCAGCGGGGCCCAGCTTTACTTTCCTCCGTGGGGAAAAACCTGAGCAGGGCACAACAGAAAGTGGCTTCAGAGCGCCGGTCCTAAAGAGGGCAGCTGTACTGTGAATGAGACTCTGTTTGCTTTTGTGTTTTAAATGAGCATTGTCTGTCAGTCAGACTTGGGGAGGGGATGGGGGGCAGCCTCGGCGGGACATCCTGAAGGGAGCCGGACACATCTTGTGCAGAAAGAACAGCAGCTCAACACAGTTTGTGCTTAACGAGACGCACAAAACACAGCGAGCAGCCACAGTGCTGACAGGCAAACGCGTCATCATTCCTGGCCTGCATGCCGGAGGATCTGCTGCTCTGCTGTTAAACTCTACAAACCTCTTCTAAAGAGGCAATACGTCAAACTCTCTGGATGTCAAAGACAAAACATAAATGAGGAAATTTAATTTGTCTTCTGTATTAAAAAGTCCTCTCCGATCATCTTTTGTTCTATTTAGGGGTTCCATTTGATCTTTTAATTAGGATTATGCCGTTTTTAGCACAAATTAGCTCCACTTCAAAGGTTATTTTTTTCAGCTGCTCCTGATTCACAACATTTTGAAGAAAGAAAAACCCAGAAATGCAAATTTACACTTAATTTTCTTTATATATGTCCACTCCTATAAAAAAATGCTACAAGAAAGTGTTAAAAAACTCAATTTTATTAGGAGTGGGTCTTTAAGCAGCACCTTAGTCATTCTGCTATTAGGCGAAAGAAAAAGACAACAAACATCGGATATAGAAAAAAGAGCATCGTTTTTTTTTAGTGTGTTGTTAAGTCCAGCACATTTCGAAGTAAGACAGTTCTACACATTTAAACTAAATTCAGCATGTTTTGGCTTACTTCAAACTATTTCAGTACACAGTACATGTGTTAAGCTTTGACATGATTTCAACAGGTGAACAGGTGTTTCTCACCCATAGATGTCTGCTGTCGTCGATTAGTGACAAACCTATAGATCAATTTATGTGCCACTGTCAAATCTCTTTTTTTAATTGTGTATTTTTCAGTCATCAGTATTGTCACCTCTCATGACCCCTTTGAAAGGTTAGAAACTTTCTGTTGCATTTTTTTATGTTATGATTTCAAACTGCGGTTAAAAGGAATCAATATATTTAATTTACTGAATGAATATAAATGACGTTGAATAAACTGAACCCTGAGGAGAACTACTCCATAAGGAAACAGAAACACACTTAAACCTGAAAAGATAAGGAATCTGAATTAAGTCGAAGATTTTGCTTATGATCTGTCATTTTTTATGTTTTTATTTTGATTGCATTAGGTATTATTTTTATGTGTAAAAACAATAGCTTTGAAAGTAAAGCACATACCAATAGCATTTATTATAATAATTATTATTAATATGGATTCAGAAAATTGAGGGTCACAGGAAGCAGCTGTGAGTGCCTGAGCAAAAACTGAAATGTAAAAATAATGTAACATCAAAATGAACTAAAACCCATTTAAATCATAGAAAAAATCTTGTTGCAAAGTGCTTCACTGTCCGGAGAGGCAGCAGGACCTGCAGAAGCACATGGGGGGGGGAGTGGCTTGGAAACAAAACCCGCTTGAAGCAGACAGGAAGATCCCAGCAGGAACTTCAGGAGAGACCAGCCAGTTTGACAAAAAAACAAGAATAAGCTCTCTTGGAATGTAAAGGTTCAGAAAAGTTCTTCAAATGCTCTGATGTCAGAATCTAGAACTGCTACAACATCTATAATGTCTTAAAGACAAGAAAAAAGATTCTTAAAGTTTTCCTCTGACCTTCTCCATCTTCTGATGTCACAGCACAGCTGTGCGCTGACGTCATGATTCTGTTAAGGTGGGTGTGTAATTCTGGTGGAGTGCTTCCACACAATAGAAAATGGGTGAAAACAAAGGAGCTTGTGTTTGTGTCTGTGATGTCGCTGCATGTGTGCGCCGGCGGGGACGGCGTTGACCCGGGTCTTCAGTCAGCAGGTAAACGCTGTGCGAGCAGGACAGACGGAGTGAAAGCACAAAGCGTAAAGCTTCATCTCTCAGGAACTTTACATTTCTGCAGGAAAGACATGAAGAAAATCTGTCAGAAAAAGAATAGGAGCTAATGATGTAATAAAGGGGGGAAAGGTTTCCTCGCACGCACAGTTCCTCCAAAAGCCGTGTGCAAAACTATAAAAGGAATTAACAAGCAATTACCGTGTCAGACAGCAGGAAGAAAGTGCTGCGGCTCGCTGAAGGCTCTCTGACAGGTGCATTGTGGGAGAAGTGATTCATACACGGGGGGTGAGTGAATTGTCATCACCTGTCTGTTTCCTCTGAATCCTGGTTGGGTGCCATCTGGTTTGTTTTAGGAGTTTTGAATTGGCCTGGCTGCACCTTGCATCGGGGGGTGGGGGGTGTGTGTGGGGGGGTGAGTCTCTTTCCTCAAAAGTTGCACTTAAATCCGAGCCGCTCAACAGCCGGAGAACGTTTCCCTCCACTCCTCCCGTTTATTCAAACATGGAAAATGGAATGGTTGATGGAGGAGAAAAAACCTCGGCTTCGTCGTCCCGGAAACCTCCACAAAGGCGCGCTTGCTTCATCTTCCGGGTCACCTTTTCCTTAACCTTTCCTTGAGTTTGACAGAACCCAGTTTGGATCACACACGGAGGACTGTTTCATTAAGAGCCTGTCAGAAAGTGGAGGAGGGTGGGGGGAGTTCAGTTTGAACCATCTGCTTCTACCTCGCTGCATTTTGGAATTCATCACGACTCAAAATCCATTAGTTTTCTTCTAACATTTAACATTTTTAATATAATTTTAGAATCCTCACATTTAATTAAACGTGTGTGTTTGAAGCAATGCCAAGTTTCCCCAAGATCGATCTATCTGTCCGTCCATCCATCCATCCATCCATCCATCCATCCATCCATCCATCCATCCATCCATCCATTTGTCCGTCCATCCGTCCGTACATAAGGATAAGTAAGGGGGAAGTAGTTGAGATGAACGCTCGTTGAATGGATTTTTCCTCATTTTAACATCAGAGTAGTTTGTATTAAACAGTTGTCCTACTGGCGCTAACGTATCACCTGTGTGCGTGGTTAACAAGCAGCCAATACACGTATCTTACTAACGACTAGAGGGGAGTGTAGGGACAGTGTACAGAACGTCATTCATGGATTTAACTTACATTATCCTTATAAATCGCAATACACTTGCCGTCAATGGTACATTCCATTTTCATGACATCCTTTAAGGGGGCCGTACAAGCCCCAAGGAAACTGTAAGACACACCTATGCTCTTCTGACACAGCTTCTCCTCTCTATAACCCTCTACAGGCCTGAACAACCCAAAAACTTGCAGTCCCATACGGGTGCAGGTGACTCAGGATAAGGAACATGGTCTTTAGTTTGGAAATTTCCCCAGGACTCGCTATATACAAGGGCAGAACTTGCTTTCATGGAACAGCAGTTGACATGTACTGAGCCCTGTCGCAGGGCTGATGCTCACCGTGTGGGGTGGGGGGTGGGACCACAGGCTCTTCCTGAGAGGCAAGAGCAACAACAAGACCAGCCGTGCAGGAGACGCATTCTGTCAAATGTGGCTCCATTAAAAGGAAGGGTAACAGGCTTTCCTACAGAATCAACTGGAGCAATTCCTTTAACACAACTTTGATTGAAGATTCGCAAAATTCAAATTAACTGGTTCTGTTTTACTGAACATGGCTGCTGCTCTTTTGTTTCTGTGGGGTTTTTGGACCTAACAGAGATTTAGATAAATACGCTCCCCACACCCCCCCATCACAGGTGAGCCTTAGCATGAAGTGAAAGAGACTATCATAATGGTGAGCTGCTAATGTCCTCCTCACTCTCATTCTCCGCTGGTCAGTATGAAAATAATGTCTGCTGCTCTAAACCGCTGGAGAACAAAGAAATGAATGTTAGTATCGTGTTTAAGTGTCCTTTCCTGTAACTTTCCTGTTTAAGACTGTGTCATGCTGTCATGCGATTAATTAATCAAGACCTATAATTAGGTAATCTTATTAAATTCTATTTTTTAATTGACACTAATAATCGCTGTGAATGATTTTGAGATATTTTCATTTAAATTTGTGACATTGTGGTGCAGTAAAAGATCAAATTCCAACTAAAAAAGTGGCTTTATGAAGTTTTCCTCATAACAGACTTCCAACCTTTGGGGTATTTTTCAAGGCTCAAACAATTAGGGGGAAAAAAAGAGGAACAAATCTTCAGGAACCGAGTCTCAAATCTAACATATAAAACCGTAAAAAGTCTTTTCTGAGCAATCTGATCTTATTAACAACATAATATATATGTTGCCTCCAGCGCGCATTGGGGCGGTTTGCGGCCGAGTGTGAAGCGGCTGGGATGAGGGTCAGCATCGCTAAATCTGAGGCCATGGTTCTCGACCGGAGAAAGGTAGCTTGCCATCTCTCGGTGGGTGGAGTGTCCCTGCCCCAGGTCCTTGGGGTCTTGTTCACGAGTGAGTGAAGACCGGAGCGTGAGATTGACAGGAGGATCAGAGCGGCGTTATACGGTCGCTGTATCGGTCCGTTGTGGTGAAGAGAGAGCTGAGTCAAGAAAGCAAGGCTCTTAATTTACCGGTCAATCTTTGTTCCAATACTCACCTATGGTCATTAGCTATGGGTCATGACCGAAAGAACGAGGTCCCGAATACAAGCCGTTGAAATGAGCTTCCTCCGTAGGGTGGCTGGGCGCTCCCTTAGAGATAGGGTGAGAAGCTCGGTCACCCGCGGAGAGCTCGGAGTAGAACCACTTCTCCTTCACACCAAAAGGAGCCAGTTGAGGTGGCTCGGGCATCTAGTTGGGATGGCTCCTGGACGCCTCCCTGGAGAGGTGTTCCGGGCATGTCCCACTGGGCGGAGGCGCCGGGGAAGACCCAGGACACGTTGGAGAGACTACGTCTCTGGGCTGGCTTGGGAACGCCTTGGGGTCCCCCCCTGAGGAGCTGGAGGAAGTGGCCGGGGCGAGGGAAGTCTGGGCATCTATGCTTAGACTGCTGCCCCCACGACCCAATCTCAGATAAGCGGAGGAGATGGATGGATGGATGGATGGATGGATGGATGGATGGATGGATGGATGGATGGATGGATGGACATACCTTATTCCACAGTTTACTGTCAGATGTGTTATGATAACGACACCTCGTCAGGCTTTATGCCTTACATCGATAATGGTTGTTGCTTTGTTTTGGGTTGGTTCTGTAGAAAACTACAAAGTCACGCATTGATGACATCACAGAAGCAACCTCCGTAGACCTGCACTGAATAAGAGCAATTTAAGAGGCGTTTACAGTCGAGTCTGAACCAAACTTTCATGCAAGCTAAGAGTTGGTCCTTTGTTTTTTTGTATTTGAGAACACGACAAATACAATTAGAGATTAAAAATTAGATACATTCGAATAAAAATAATAAAATAAAAAAACAATAAAATGCGTAATATGTGAAAAGTAATTCTTGCAAAAACTGGACAATCTCAGAACAGTTTTCATCAAAAAGTGACGCCTGAAGAAAGAATAGCGTGAACACAGATGGTTTTGGATCAGACCGTTCAGAATGCACCCCCCGCGACGCTCCGGTGTCTGATTTTAGACTCGCTTTAAATAAGCTTTCACACATCAGGTCTTATGTGGGAGTCAAACTTTATTTAGGTGATGTGTTGAACTGAGAACATTTCGGTTTTGAGCTGCAGGATGTAAAAAACTTCCGTCTCACAGGCGATTTTCTTCTTGTGGTGTGTGAACCAGCCTTTAACTGCTATAAGGAACATTGTCATCAGCATAAGGACAGAACCGAGCGTCCTGTTTACCATTTTGCTTGGCAGATTTTTTTATGGTGTACCTTGATTAGTGTTGATTATCAGTACTAAGACTGACGCCGCCACCTGGCCCACCGGTCTTGATAACAGAACCATCCTGTGGCTCCACAGCACTGCAATAAACAGTTGATAGTCAGGAGGGTCCGACTCCTTTTATCACGGCAGATCACCCATATCACTTTACGAAGGGCGCACGGCTGGAGGGATGGAGCTGGCTTCATTAGAAACACAATAACCCGTCGCTGACATGGACTGTGGCATCTTTCAGCGGCAGACCGGAGAGCTCAGGACAGACAGCAGCTCTGTGACCCACAGGCCTGCAGGACAAAACTCTGCTCCTGTACTTCTCTGCACGATTCCGAGCTGCAGTCATTTAGCAACCATAAATGACATCTGTGAGCCTGTAGGCTCGGCTTCAGGACACACAGTCCAGGACTGTAAAGGTTTACTAGGTGTTTCCATCAATATGAGTGTTTGTGTGAAAGGGAGAGAAAAACAACCGGTCGGTGTGACATCAGGCCCTGCTCTGAAGAGTCGCTTTTATCTTGACGGGTTTTGCTCAGCTTTACTGGACTTGTTTTTGCATCAAAATAGTTTCTACAAGAAGGTTTTGTAAGTTAAATCATTTAAGAATGGAAATAACTTCACCAAACTTTCTCTTGTTAACCCTTGTGCTGTCTAGTGGGGTCTAGATGACCCAACTCCCAACGTTAACATGCCTTGGAGGCAGTGCTCTGAACCTTTTTTTTCAATGATTTGTGATCTTCACTGGTGTCCATGGATTACATGAAATCTTTCCACCTTTATCCACCTTTGTCATGGTAGGGAGAACACGTCAATGTAAGGGTGGGGTCATCTGGATTAACATGGCTTAAACATGGAACCACTTGCCACTCCATATCTAAACTGAATAAACTAATCTGAAATGTTTCCAAAAACTTTTCATATGTTGTGGTCTTCAGACTGGAGCTACTTAAAAATAATTGAATATTTCCTGGTAAGAGTGGTGTCCATCCTTCCAATTTTAGAACTTCTTTTAGGGTCATGGGGGCGCTAAGGCGAGCGCACTGACTACTGTCCCCTTAATGGTAGATTCCTGTTCATAAAACCTTCTTCACAAATAGGGTTTTCTCAGCATTGAACACACTCACTGGCCTCATGGAAAAGCCGCTGGACGATGGAAACGCGGTTTCCACCTGTGACCGTGCCTTGACTCTGCTGCAGCGTCCTTCCACGCTCTCCCAAGGTTCCATTTTTGATCCGAGTGGAACTGAAGTACTTTTCTCTGTGACTTATATCGATGCTTGGCCTCTATTATCATTTGAGTGAGATCAAAGAGCAAAATTAGTCCAATTTTTCCCCCGTACAGCAACGTAAGTGTTGACCTGCGAGAATCCCCGCCATGCCGGCAAGAAATCATCAGGAAGGTAATGATCACTTACGCGCCGCTCGCTGTACTCTAGCCAGCCAAATTAAAGAGACAGATGGTTTCCTGGTCACTTCAGTATCCCTGCCCCGAAAGCAGCGACCTCTCACTCTGATTAATACAAAGAAACACATTTAGCATCATAACTCATCGCAGCATGAAATACTTCACTCTGTATTAGCCTTTTTACCCTCTAATAGCCCATTCCACACATATCAGTGATGAACACACATATATCTGACTCTGCTTCAAAAGCCTCTTTGAATTAACAATATTGATTGGGATGCAATTAAGTGATTGTGTAATGGTTAATGGAAGGTTAATGTTAAAGTCTGCAGATAAGGTGAGGGCTCTAAAACCCACTTATTGATTCGGCAGCCCGTGATTTCAGACACGATCAGATATGTTCTCTTCACAATTTTCATCGGTGTTTCCCTTTGAATTCTATTATTATTCCTTTGGTCGGTGAAGGAAGGTCATTCGTTCTTTACCTGAGCTGTTAAAAATGTCCTCAGTGATGTCAATGAAGGTTCTCCTTCATCCAGGTGGCGTTGGGTCGTGGCATCTCCACTTAAAATCTTCTTTCTTGAAACATGACAACTCATCCAAGTGGCTTCATCGTGATATGAAACTCCAGTGATGAAGATGATGACACCAGGGCATCATTCTTCCCTGAGTTCTTATGTTTGATCAATCGTCACATAGAAAAACATCCTAACAGGAGTAAAAGGAGAATAAAATAGAATATTTTCATAATGATTTAGACGTCTTCTCTGCAGCATCAGGAGCTCAAACATGTCAACTCTTGTTCACTAGAGAATTAAAGCCTCTGTTCATATCCTGACTCTAGGACTCTAGGAAGGTTCCTGTCAGTCTTTCCATGCGCCAAAGACAACAGCAAAGAGCAAAAATAACAGTAGTGGCATGTGTTACACCAACAAATTCTCCCCCCACCTCGTCATATATGGACCTAAGAGCATTGATGCTTGGGGTGAGCCCAACTCTTCGTTTTTTGATGTGCTGCCTGCTGTGTTAAAATGACCTCGATGAAGTTTTTTTTATTTATTATTATTTATTTATGTTTTCAGTTTTACAGTACAAAACAGTACAATAATCATTATAATTTGAATTTGCATAGAAGTTCTTAATACACAAACATAGAAAAGTCTTTTTTACTTTATTTTTTTAACAAAATATAAGAACATTGAACTATAGGGAGTGACCATTAATTATCCATTTGTTTGTATTTTTGAAAAAAATATGTGACATATTTGAATTGGTATATTGGACCCACTTTTTCCAGCATAACATAAACCAGTTTTCTCTATTGTTCAAATGTGCCGTTAGTTCTTCCATTTTATATATTTCTAATGTTAATTCCCACCATATTGTTAAAGTTGGTACATAATGGGAAAGCCAATTTTTAGTCAAGCACTTTTTGCTTGCAACCAACAGGGCTCCCATCAAGCATTTATCTTGTTTAGACCAATCCTGTGGCATACATCCAAAATAAACAGTCTTAATTTCAAAAGGAAATGTACATTTGAAAATTTTTTGCAGTGTTTTATGAACCTCAATCCAATATGGTTTGATGAGAGGGCAGTCCCACATGATGTGAACATGATGTGCTCTTTGGTTTCCACATTTTCTCCAACATAACGGAGGGTTTCCATCGTAATGAGTCTTCTGAAGTGGTGTGATAAAGAATCTGATCAGACTTTTCCATCCATATTCTCTCCATCTTTGTGAAGCGATACATTTCCATTGTTGTTTCCGTATTGACGTCCATTCGTCCGGTGTTATGTTCACTCCGGCCTCTTTCTACCACAACGTCTTCACATATTCAGTCGAGTGAGGATTCTTGCTTATCAAAAACGCATACAGAGCAGAAATATGTTTTCTAATAACGTCACCTTTATATGCCTTTGTAATTATGTCAACCAGATCTCCTTTAGTTTCAACCTTTACTCCAATCTTTGTGTTTTTATAATGCCTTATTTGTAGGTATCTATAAAAGTCCTGCTTTTCCAAACTGTATTTTTCTTTCAACGTTTCAAAACTGATTACCTTGCCATCCTTAATCGACCTCGGGGAAGTTTAGCAGATTCTGACTTCCGCCTCAAAAATAATAATAATGACAATAACAATCAGAAGAAAATAAAAACAAACTAAAAGTACAACTATACTAATAAACGTCTGTATGAGCAGCTTAGTACCTCATTATACCTGTCAATGTCACATAAGTAGTTTCTTTAGGAATCTTTTAATGTCTTTATAAGCAGTTTATTGAAACTCGTAAGTCATTTATAAGACAAAAATGCTAATTAATGTATTCATAAGCAGTTTACTACCACATAACTAATGCTTGTTAGTGTCTTATAAGTAGTTAATCAAGGAATCTCATTTTAAACTGTTGCCTGTAAATAAATGACCAGCTTTTAGGTTTCTCTTCCTTTCAGCATGTTGAAAAACCCAGTGTCACTATGTGACGCGGGGGTGATGAGTTAGGGTGAGAATGAGTTGGTTACCCACAACATAAAACTGAATTAGTTTTAATAACAAATTGGAAGATGTCTGATTGATAAATGTGGTTCAGTGAGGAGGTTCATCAATTCCACATCGGATTCCCAGGGATGGTCAGACAAGACAGTTTTCATCTTATTTCCTCCTGGTCCAAAATTAGCAGCTGTTGGAATTGCAGGATATTTTCAGTCTTTGGTGATCTAAAACGAGTGCTGTATATGAAGCCAACCCGATGAAGATGTAAAATATATTATTTATCCATTCCAACCAAGTCTACAGGACTATCCCAGTGAGAACGCAACTTACAGTTCAACATACAGAGATAAATTTGGCAACTCTATTTTTAAGACATTCTATATAAGACGAAGAATTTCTGGAGCAGAAGAACTCAAGAAAAACACCAAACAAAACAAAACTGGAAAAGTTCATCACTGTTATTATCCAGAGCATTCTAATTAGACCAATTTGTTCAAGCTATTTTTAATAATTGTCAGTATACAGCACAGACCAAAAGTTTGGACACACCTTCTCATTCAAATGAATGAGGTGTGTCCAAACTTTTGGTCTGTACTGTAAGTGACCATCTGATTCACAGAAATTGGCTCTAAAGGACTTTTTCTACTCAGCCAGGAACAAGAAAACGTATAAGACAACCACGTTTTCTTCACATGTCAGAATCATGGGAGAAAAACATGCAAAAGAATGAATTTTTGAGCAGTGGAAAGAAGAGGAGCACACGTTTTCCTTCCTTGGTCCTCTTCTAGATGAGAAACTGTGACATTCTTATCACTGTTGTGGTTTCTAAAGCCTGACTCGAATCAGTTTAAGTTGCTTTTTTTGTTGAAGAATTGATGAAGTTAAAAGAAGACGTATCTCCACCCTTTAACAGCGGAGCTTTCAGCAGCGACAGCAAGTAACACATGCTCTTTGAACGACCTTAACTCCTCAACTATTTACACAATTAAAACAGATTCAAAGAACCTCAACAACTGAAGCTAAAGTTCCACGTTTAAAAGGCTAAACAACTTTCTTAATTAGAGAAAGATTAGAGATTTCTCTGTGAGAATATAACATGGAAGAGTTTCTAATTCAGTGGCCTGACGGATCAGTGACGTGTACAATGCTCTGAAAAACGACTGTTGTCGTGGCGATGAGCGAGGAAATCTGCGTTTACTTTACCGTGTGAGAAAATTCACTCTCCAGGGGAGCCATGGATCAGAATTTAGACGTGAGTTTGCTCCTCCAGACCGCAAACACATTAGCAACAGGGGGATCCATGGCACCAAAGACAGCAGAGAAGCAGCCACTTTGAGGCAGAGCGCCCATGGATTGACCCCAAATAATTGCTGTGTCTAACTGAAGGCGCCGAAGGGGGAATTTCAAGATGGCATTGGGGACAGCAGCTGGGTGATGCAGATGTGATGCAAGAAGTCCCGCTGGTGAAAATGTTGGTAATGTGGACAGATAAATATCTACTAACATAAAGGCGAAAACTATAACAGCGACTGGCTGAGACGAAAAGGCGGGCAATTAGCGATTGGTTCAGAATGATGAGTGGCGCATGAAGTAAAAAAAGCCCCCTGAGATTCTGGATTGATGCCAAGGAAGCAAATCCTATTGAGTTAAGAGATTTAGCGACAAATACTTGACAGGACAACAGCAAGGCTTTTCATGGCATCTCTTTCAGGCAGCAGAAAACTGCTCTTTATTGGTAAAACTTTATTGGTAACTTTGAAACAACTACTTCACTGGGAAGAAAGTTAGCCTTTCAGCTGCAGAAAACAAAAAAATAGGTTTCAATTTTGTCGGTCAGAGTTGTGCTTGTAAAAAAGAAAGTTGACCACTCTTTAAATTTCCAAACTTTCTTCTCTGCTATTAAGTCTTACATTAAAACACAGAACAGAAAAAGGATTCGAATACACTGATATGACATTGTTCAAAGTGGTGGTCAAAAAACAGTGGCGCCCCTGAAGCAATCAAAGGCATTTAATCCAAACTTTGTTGTTGTTAACCTTTTGGCACATCCTGTAAGGGGTGGCTGCAGCATATCAGCTTTTAGCTGGTGGTTTGACAGGTGGATGGACAGATAATTTTACACCAGATGTCCTTCCTGACACCCCGGACTTGGGCCCCCTTGTGGCTAGATGTTCATGTACTGTCCCTCTTTCGGTGATTCCAGATTCCAGTTGGCTTGTCCGTCCTCCTGCACTTGGCTGTGGTCCTCCCCCCTGGCTCATCTGTGCCCCTGTACCTGACCGTGTACCCCGTGTACCTCGCCTCTGGCTCTGGCCATCTGGATGAAGCTCATCTGCTGGACTATTTAACCCTTGTACTATCCTAGGCACGTTAACATTGGGATTGGGGTCATCAGGACCCCACTAGACAGTGCGCTGAACCTTTTTTCTTCAATGATTTGTGATCTTCACTGGTGTCCATTGATTACATGAAATCCTCTTCACCTTTATCCACCTTTGTCATGGTAGGAATAACACCTCAATGTAAGGGTGGGGTCATAGGATAGCACAAGGGTTAAACATGTAGTTGTAGGGTTAGATAAGCTAATTTTCTTTAAAAGTACTGGTACATTGCCCATCCGTCCTGGGGGAGGATCCCTCCTTCATGTGGACACCCCTGAGGTTTCTCCTTTTTTCCAGTCCATTTTTTTAATAGGAGTTTTTCCTTACCGCGTAGGAGGGTCTAATGCCCGCTTTAGTTTAGCCTGTTTAGTGTAGTTTAGAATTTTTCTATTTAATTCTATATATTCATTCTTATGATTATATTTTTACTTTACAATCACCGATAGGAAAGCCCAATGAGACGACTGTTAATAAATAATAAATAAAATTGAATTGAATAGATAGTTAGGCAGTCCCACACAAAGCCGATTGAGCCATCCAGCCGCTAATTAATCCAGACTTTGGGAATTTGTAAATAAAATAATGGAAATAAAGAAGAGAGCTGCGTAGCCCTGTCACCTCACAGTGAGAATGCTCTTGTCAGAAATGGAGCGGGATTCTGTCTGTATGGAGTTTGCATTTTCTCCTCGTGCACGTCTGGAATTTTTTCTGGTTTCCTCTCTGTTGGCAGGTTCGCAATGCTACAGCGTCTTTGCGTGGTACCTGGACTTTCCCACTCGATTAAACACACGAGCAAACAATTCGTTTCACTCTCAGACTCCACTCTCAACTGCCGATCACAGCTGAGAGTGATTGCCATATTTATTTAGACACACCCACATGTAACACACCTGAATCAAATAAACAGGTTATGGGCCCAGGTGAAACCTGAGAGTTTGCCACTGAGGTGAAGAAGTTGGCACCATGAGCAGACGAACAGCTGATACGAGCCGCTGGTCACGGCTTCTGTTTGATGGAGATGAGAAAAACTATGAACTCTGGGAAACGAAATTTCTGGGTCACCTTCGATTACAAGGATTAAAAGACACTATTTTGAATCCAGCCGATGCTGATGATGATGACGACGAGGACTCAAGTAAAAATGCGGAGGCATATGCTGAGCTGATCCAGTTTCTGGATGATAAGAGCCTGTCGCTGGTAATGCGGGAGGCAGCTGATGACGGGCGCAAAGCATTACGGATCCTGAGAGACTATTACCAGAACAAAGGGAAACCTCGGATCATCAGTCTTTACACCGAACTGACTTCACTCAACAAGGCGGAGAATGAAAGTGTGACTGAGTATATGATTCGCGCTGAGACCGCGATCACGGCCTTGAGAAATGCCGGTGAAACTCTGAGCGATGGCCTGCTGGTCGCTATGGTCTTGAAGGGGCTACCTGAATCATTCCAACCATTTGCCATCCATGTCACACAGCGAGATGAGACCATGTCTTTTGCTGAGTTCAAAACAAAGTTGCGCAGCTATGAGGACACTGAAAAAATGCGCGCTACAGCAGCAGGTGACAACGTGATGAAGGCAGAGGTACACCAGAGAGGGAGACCCGCCAGCCCAGGTGAGCGAGGAGCAGAGAAGGACCTGACGTGCTACAGATGCGGCATGAAAGGACATCTGGCCAGAACCTGCCGGCGCAAGCTGTGGTGCAGCTTGTGCAGGAGCAGCACACACCGGGAAAACACCTACAGACGCAGACAGCGCAGAGAACGGGACGACGCACGCAAAGCCTGCGGTGAGGTGGAGAGCCAGGATAAAGAGTTTGCCTTCCGAGTGAGTGAAGGAGCGGGCATCAACCGGAAAGGTTTGATGGTCGATTGCGGGGCGACTTCACACATCATCACCGATCTCCAGAAGTTCAGACGCTTTGATGAGAACTTCCAGGCCGGGTCACACTGCGTGGAGCTGGCTGATGGGACAAAGTGCAAAGGAGTGGCGGAGCGCCGCGGTGACGCGGAGGTCTGTTTGATTGACAGCAGAGGCAGACGTGTGACGGCTGTATTGAAGGATGCTCTGTACATCCCATCCTACCCACAAGACATTTTCTCGGTGGGAGCAGCAACAGCCAGTGGAGCCACTGTCATCTTCAAGAAAAGGAAGGACGTATTGCTTCACAGAGACGGTACGAAATTTTACATTTATGTGCATGATGGACTGTATTATTTGCGTACGAGTAAAAATGAAAACTCTGATGACCAATGCAAAGGGTGTTTTGACATGCAGACATGGCATGAAATTCTGGGACATTGCAACTATGCAGATATTCAGAAGTTGCAGAATGTCGTTAATGGTATGAAATTCAAGGGTTCAACTACTAAACCTCCTACCTGTGAAGTGTGCATTGAGGGTAAAATGTACCAAACTAGGAATAGAGATCCTGACGTAAGAGCTAAAAGACCTTTAGAGCTTGTTCATACCGACTTGGCTGGACCAATATATCCAGAGTCCAGAGATGGTCACAGATATGCTGTTTCATTCACTGACGATTTTTCTGGTGCAGTTATGGTGTATTTCATAAAGAATAAGAGCGACACTGTTTTGGCTACAGAAAAGTTTCTAGCTGACGTTGCTCCATATGGGAATGTGAAATGCTTTAGGTCTGACAATGGCACTGAATTTACTGGAAAGGCTTTCCAGGACCTTCTTCGTAAGCATCGTATTAGACACGAGACGTCAGCTCCTTACTCGCCGCACCAGAACGGAACTGCCGAGCGGAACTGGCGCACTCTTTTTGATATGGCTCGATGTATGCTTATTGAAAGCAATTTACCTAAAGAGCTGTGGACGTATGCAGTCCAGACTGCTGCTGTAGTAAGAAACAGGTGTTTCAACAAGCGTATTGAGCAGACACCAATTGAAGCATTGACGGGTAGACGGCCTAACCTGTCCAGGATGCAGAAGTTTGGCACAGAGTGTTTTGTCTACAAACAAGATAAAAGAAAACTAGACCCAAGAAGTGTAAAGGGTGTTTTTCTTGGTTATGATAAAAACAGTCCTGCATACATTGTTTATTTACCAGACACTAAGAAAGTGCAGAAGCACAGGCTGGTGAAATTTTTGTCTAAAACATGTGCTGAGCAGCAAACCCAGACCCTCCTGACACCTGTAGACGACCTCACAGAATATATGACAAAAAGTCCAAATCTCCATGTTAAAATGGAAGAACAACCTGGTGTGAGAGGTGAGTCGGAAGTTACTCCATTCCCAGCACAACCAGAGGACGTTAAACATGAACCACAGTCCAGACGTTACCCTTCTAGAGAGAGAAGGAAGCCAGACAGGTACACCGACTGTACAATGACTAAAACCCTGATTGAAGACGAAACGGACCACCTGCGGAGTAATATTGATTATTGTTACAAAATCACATGCAACATACCAGTTTCATTCAGAGAAGCTGTTACCTCTGATAAATCTAGAGAATGGGCGAAAGCAATGGATGAGGAAATGGCCTCATTAAGGGAAAACCATACGTTTACTTTGGTAAAGTTGCCTGAAGGCAGAAGTGCAGTGGGGGGCCGATGGGTGTATGCCATTAAAAACAACGTTGATGGAACGGAGACGTATAAGGCTAGATACGTTGCTAAAGGATATAGCCAGAAGATGGGAGTGGACTATGAGGAGACATTTTCTCCTACAGCCAACTTAACCAGTGTTAGAGTGCTGATGCAAAAAGCTGTTCAGGAGAACCTGATCCTGCATCAAATGGATGTGAAAACAGCGTACCTGAATGCACCATTAGACTGTGAAATTTACATGGAACAACCAGAGGGGTACGAAGTGAGGTTACACACAAATGAAAAGTTGGTTTGTAAGTTGGAAAAATCCCTGTATGGTTTAAAGCAATCTGGCAGAAACTGGAACAAAGTGCTTCATGATTATTTAGTCCAAAACGGGTTTGTACAAAACCAAGCTGACCACTGTGTCTACTCAAGGGAAACTGTTCATGACACGGTTATTTTGATAATTTGGGTGGATGATTTAATCATAGCAGCAAGTGATGAACATGTATTGAATGTTGTAAAGAACATGCTTACAGCAAGGTTCAAAATGAAAGACTTGGGAAAACTAAGACATTTTCTTGGTATTGATTTTGACCAGAAAGGTGAATGTGTAACCATGTCACAGAAAAGATACATTGAAAAGATCCTGGAGAGGTTTAACATGGGTGACTGTAAGCCAAGGTCCACACCATGTGAACATAAATTAGATTATACAGACAATGAAGCACTGGGTGATGTTACTAAGTACAGGGAGGCGGTAGGCAGCCTCATATATCTAACTGTGTGTACCAGACCTGATTTAAGTTTTGTCGTCAGCAAATTATCACAATATTTTAGTAGGCCCACAGTACAGCAATGGAATACAGTTAAACATGTTTTGCGATATTTGAGAGGTACAAGTGATAAGTCTTTGTGTTTTAGAAAAAGTGAATATCTTGGTATCCGAGCTTATAGTGATGCTGATTGGGCTTCTGATGTACAAAACAGACGTAGTACAACAGGTTATTGTATTAGCCTAAGTGAAGAGGGAACGTTAGTTTCCTGGAAAACAAAGAAGCAGCCCACTGTGGCACTATCCACCTGTGAGGCAGAGTATGTTGCTCTGGCGGCGACCATCCAGGAGTGTTTGTATCTGACTCAACTGTTGGAAGGAATGGATAAACATCAATATGCACTTCCAAAGGTGTACGAAGATAACCAAGGTACTATAGCCCTGGCCAAAAATCCAGTTAGCAGACAGAGATGCAAACATATAGACATAAAGTACCACTTCATCAGATCATTGGTAAACAGTGGTAAGATAGTTTTGGAGTACTGTCCAACAGAAGAAATGGTGGCAGATTTGTTCACCAAACCAGCAACAAAATTTGTGTTAGAAAAATTTGACAAATTTGTGTTTGGATATGTTTGAACGTATGTCGAGAATACAGTAATATGGGATCAAGTGGGGGTGTTAGAATGTGATCCCAATTACAGTTTTATTTTCTATACCTGTTTTTCTGATGTATTTTATTTTGAAACAAGCCATCATCATTTCCTGTTTATTTGATTCAGGTGTGTTACATGTGGGTGTGTCTAAATAAATATGGCAATCACTCTCAGCTGTGATCGGCAGTTGAGAGTGGAGTCTGAGAGTGAAACGAATTGTTTGCTCGTGTGTTTAATCGAGTGGGAAAGTCCAGGTACCACGCAAAGACGCTGTAGCATTGCGAACCTGCCAACAGTCCAAAAACATGCTTCTTAGCTTGATTACTGGTTCTAAATGGTCCCTAGGCATGAATGCGAGTGTGTCTTTGTGGGCTTTTGTGGCCCTGAGATGGACAGGCAACCTGTCCAGACTGGACCCCTCGTCAACAGTAACTGGATGGTCTCCAGCATTTCTGTGACCCTGAAAGGGATTAGGTGGGTTCAGAAAATGGATTTATGGAATAAAAGATTTAAATAATTACAGAATAGAAAAAATAAATGTGCTGATGCTTTTGCATTCCACCACCAGCATCTCCAGTCTGTTCCGATTCAGGATGTTCAACGTCCTGCAGAGTCAGTCTCTGCAGTAATGATGCAGGATAAACCAAAAGCCGGTAAAGGGCTGCTTTCTAAACAACTCTGTGCTTGTGTCACATGATCAATCTCAAAGGCCGCTCCACCACCCCACCCAGAGTCAGACATGTTAAAATATCTCAGATAAGGTTTCATTTGAAATTTCCGTTTCATTTTTGTTAACTCTAATTTGTTTTTCTTCCTAAAAGATTAATTAGAAATTTGAATAAAGTGTATTTTCAGAGGTCTTGGACTTTGTTTTTTTCTTGGCTAATTAATTTTTTTCTCCAGGTTTCTTTCCTTTATGAGGAGCGGATTAACAGAGATCTTCATATTTTCACCCAAGGCTCTGCAGAAACCTTGAAGATGCTGCATTGTGTTTATGCGCATTATGATGATGTGGCAGGTCAACACTTGTGACATGCTGGCAAAAAATAAGACTCTTTGCTTGAATTCTCTCAGAATTGAGACGAACTTGTGTCTCGACGGGTCTCCTATTAAACAAACTCGTGCATTGTGGGTGTCAGCATGAAACTTTTCAAGGTTGTGTGAACTTTTAGAAGAAAGGCAGAAGGACGAACCTGCTTCTGGTGCCTGTCAGCCGTCCTCCAGTTTGATGGAAACTTGATAGTCTGAGATCCTCACTTTATTCTGATAAATGTACTGCGCCCTCGTTTGCCCATTTTGTTTTTGTCGCGGTGAAAGCTGCTCCTTTTCCTCAACACCCATCACTTCAGCAGTTGATCATGAACTGATGGCCACGTCATATAGCAGCTACGTACATTTTGCATACTGCACGGAGGAAAATTGGTCATACATGAAGATACGGTCTTTCACAGGAATGTTTCACAGAAGAACCACGTTTGAATCAGCGTAGATGACGTGCGTGATCTTTGCACTGTTTATGTGCAATTCTGTAGTGATTCGTGCGTCAATTACGTAACGTGACATAAAAGCCATACATCGGTGGTACATGTATGAAAAGTCCGTTAGACATACGTGGAACGGTCGTGGAAAGCCACACGTTTGTGTATGCATCCCGCAAAAATTCTGCACAATTGCATAATATTTAAGTAATAATTGCGCATAAACTACAAAAATTGCACGTAAACTGTATAATTCTTAACCGACCCAAAATCCTGAACAACTTAAAATCGAATTCATGTACAGACCCGTTGGCCAAACCCGTCGACAGACTGCTGCGCACATCGGCGAATGACAAACGCAAGAAACATTTATGAGTTATCACGCATGGATAACGAAAGACCGAAGTTCTTTATGTAAAAATGCGAAGTGCATGTAGTGGCTGTGTGACACTGCCTTTAGAAAAAACAAGTGCAAGGTGTTGGGTAGGTGGAGAGTTTCTGCTTCAAGTGAAGGGGTTTGGACTCACCAATGAGGAAATGATGGAGTCTGTGATTGACAGGCAGACAGTGCAGACCGGGAGGTTTAGGAATCTGTGCTCAGACTGTTGCCTCTGCAACCCGGCTTGAGGTAAGCATAAGAAGATGGATGGATCTGCAAAGAGCAAACTATCAGACAAGCATCCTAAAAACAGTAAATGTTGATAAAACATCCGGCAGAGACCCATCAAAGAAATTAAAATCTCATACATTTTGGGTTAATGTCAGACATTTGCCCTAAACTTTGGAGAGTAAGTTAAATATAGCCTTAAAGCTCCACTCTGAGCTGATGTGGAAAACGTTGGTTTCCCATCAGTGCATGGTCCTCAGACAGCAGCCGCTCGCTGAGGCACCTTTGTCTGCGTGACAGTCGCTGATATCAAATGAGCCCCCCACACTTGAGAGCATCTATTCTGAAGCCCGCGCTAAGGCGCACAAAAAGCAGTTGCATTGATCCCGCGGGATTAAAATAAAACCGGTATGTTTGAGTGCATCAATTGGAAAGAACAAAAGAGGCAGGTAATGTGGAGATGAGCAGAGAGCGGCTCAAGACTCTACATAACCTCTTGGCCGGAAACAAAGCAGTGGCAGGAACATCTCGGAGCTCCAGCTCGTCTGCATGCTAATTTGGGAGAGATGAAATGTTGAGCTCTGAACCTTCAATGTCACATGCAAATCACCTCCATTAACCCCCCCCCCCACACACACACACACACAAGCTGCAGCGATCAGCCGTCTGAAGACTCACAACTGAGCTGATGAAAAGGCCTTTCATCAACCTGCATCTCAGCCTTCGTATCCCCCCACCACCCTGTAGGTTTGCTGAAAATGACTGAAACTCACTCAAAATCTGGATTTATGTCAAGTGTTGTGCAGAAAAACTTCCCTTCTGTCAGTCTTTGGTTACAAATGAAGGCCCAGGTTCAGCCAAAGGAAGGAAGTCTGTTCTGTCAGGGCAAAGGGACCACAGGTCACTGCAATCAAGTTATCTGCCAACCTTAAATGACCCCCCCCCCACACACACACACACATCAGTCTCTCTGGTTCCTATCCTCTGGACAATAAAGTCAATCCCTCCCTTTTACAAGTCATTCCCTGAATTTATTCCCATTGTGGAGAAAGAAGCAGAATCAATGAGAGCTCAGCAATCAGCTGGAGCATCAAGTTTTTGCAGCTCCGGGACGAGAGGACAATGCGTTCAGGGACTCCTATCAGCCTCAGGAGCCTCGGGAGCCTCGCCATGCAACGCGACAGGGAGGAGGAAACCATAACAGATATTTGCAGTTCCAGCTAGATCAGCCTTTCTCACATTCTTTCATAAACATGCAGCTTGATTGGAACCAGCTGTGGACACTCACCTCATCTTCTGCCAGCCCTCTTAAGGAGATCCAGCTCCTGCATTCATCGCCAGTACTTTGCTCCTAATGGTGCTTAGTCTGGTCACAAAGTTTTGTCTTGTCCTCCAAGTCATATTATTACTTACCTCTAGGGATGGGAATAGAAGCCCCATGAAGCTTTCATAGGGGTTCCTGTATTTGTGCCGGAAAAATGAACCAACCATTCAGGGCTTTGAAACCACACAGAACAGCGGCATCTGGACGCATTTCATATGCTTCATCTAAGGTCCTTGTAACACTTCAATGTGGAAATAATAATGAAAAAATGTAAACATAATAATGTTTTATGATGATAAAAAAACAACGTAAAACAACACAATGAGTTACATTTTCTGTGAGAAGTGCTTGACACAGCAAAACACAGATCCCATGAACAAAATAGACGCAAAGCAAATAAAAAAAAAGAAATTGTAAATCGCTGGCCTTGAACCCAGGATCCCAGGATTCAGACACTGTGATTATTCCACCAAGCTATCTCTATTATTACAGTAACCTATTGCCATCATATATTGGTACAAATATTTTCCTTATGAATAACGTTCATAGGGAATTGTCTTATTAGGAGAACCCGAGTTGAAACGATCCTGAGCCACAGTACTTTTTTTTAACCAGGAACCATGGTAAAGTGCAATGAACTGACGCTGATTCCAATACAAGGGAAACAGTAGAACGTTCGGGATTCTTTTGTATTTACAGAGAATAGCACGCCCAACTGTTCAAACACAAGTGACATCTGAACAGTGGTTCGACCAAACGAAGCATTTGGCGCTTTATACGTCATCAACCACGTGATCTGCGCTAGTTGAGACACGCCCCGAAACATTGTGCCGAACCACTCTGCTTTATGAAGGGGAAACTTCCCGAAACGTCCGTGTCAAATGGGCCATCCCTACTTACCTTGTTTCCTCGCCTCGCCCTCAGGTCCATTACCACGAGTGTCCACCTGGAACTATCCTCTCCAGAGTAGCCTGATCCGACTATCCACACCACGACTCCTGTCATGCTACTACTCCAGCAAAGCCACGACTCCAGCCTCGTTTCGTCTCCAGCCATGTCAAAACTCCCGCTACGGCAAGACTTTAGCTACTGGCCGTCCACCTTCCAGTTACGAACTCAAAAAGACTCATATACCTTTCCATTCTGGAAAATAAATCCTTTTCGTTCTAACAAACATCTGAGTTTTCTTCCGGGTTCCAGCGTCTGGGTCTGCTAGGTTACTCATATCATAGAATGAACTGGCCAAACTCCAGACCCACCTGACCCTGAAGGACCCCAGATGGCCTCGGTTCAACAGGATCTAGACTTCCGGTTCCAAGCAACGTGATCGCTTCTGCAATGGCTCAAGAGAACTTTCGACTCCAACCAGAACCATTTCATGGTGATGTAGAAACTTGTGGAGGTTTCCTCCTTCAGTGTCAGTTAATTTTCCAGCAAGCACCCAGGTATTACCAATCTGTCCACATTAAGGTTACCTTAATTGTAAACTCCCTATGAAACAAGGCTTTACTGTGGGCTCAAGCTTTTCTCGCTTCCAACCCCATCTCTCATGTTTCCTTTGACCAGTTTATTGGAGAATTCCAGTTAGTATTTGACCAACCTCGTAAAGAGGAGGAGGCCACACATCGTTTGTTAAGCCTCAAACAACACAACCATTTAGTTAGTGACCATCTAATTGATTTCCGTATCCTGGTGGTTGAAGCCGGTTGGCCTGATGTTGCATTAAAAGGCATTTTCTATCAATCCCTGAATGAGTTCATCAAAGATCATTTGTGTTCCCAACCAGAAACTCACTCTTTTGAAAATCTTGTCTCCGCAGCCCTACGATCTGACGTCCGTCTCCGGGAGCGACAGGTGGAACGCAACCGACACACCAAAAACCACGCTCTAACTCCCCCCTACATACGCCGTATCAGGATTCTCATCTACCACCTTTTTGAGACCCCTCAGGTAAAACCTCTGAGGAACCCGTGCAGATTGGCCACTCCAAGCTCACCCCAGAGGAACGACAAAGGCGCAAGGAAGAAGGAACCTGTTTCTACTGCGGCCTCCCTGGACATCTTGTAAATCAATGCCAGCTTTATTTAAAAGCCAAAACCCCCTGTTATAAGACAGGCCGCGGGTGTCTCCTTTTTTTTTATTTTTTTTCATTGTTTACCAGCGCTGGTATGCCACTACAACTAGTAGTGGCACGGTGCACAAAGTCAGAGCGGTTCAAATCCCGCAAACCTTGCTTCAGGCTTTTTCTTTACCTTTTCCAATATACGAAAGACCTGGTGTCGATTCAGGTTGGGCAGAAAAGGGGAAATTATTAATTTTTCCTTCATGGTCATGTTTACAACAGTTGGTACTTCGGACTATCAAATCCGAATCCTCGATTAGTGACATGGTCTCAGTGATCAAGTGTCAAAAAGTTCAACTGGTTGAACTTTCAACGCACGATCTGTGATGCGGGAACTCATGAGTGTTCTGGACGCAGAAGCTTGAATATCTGGTCTACACGCATATGCATGGACTTTTCACCAAAAGGAGCCACTTGAACGCGAGTCGACGCAGCTGGTGTGAACGCAGCATCAATCTCAACTGCATCTTTCTTTGCAGTCTTCCCTTTAAAAATATCTTAGCTTCACTTGTGGTCAGCTGTTAACAAATGCATGTTTGCTCCTCCCACTCCTTCATTTAATCAAAAGAATAAATAAAGTCAATAGGTTGTTGCCACCCCAAGATGACCAGACGACTGGCTTTTGTGTGTGTTAACGATAGTTAACATGCCATGAAACCCGATGGAACCCCTCGGTTCATCACAGATTTTAGAAACGTCAACTCGTCAATGGGATGGCACTTCGGTTTATATGTGAGTCAAGGCAGGTGAGACAATACTTTTGGTAAAATAGTGAATGAAATATTATATCACGCGTGTATCATAAAAGACCGAAATATAATACATAGAAAATGGGCAATGTGTGAGATGTCCTTAAAGTTAAGTTGGTCCATCCTTAGTTCAAACACAGACTGGGGGGGGGGGGGGGGGGATTTCTTCTGCAGTCCTCCTCATCTGCTGGTTCTTTAGCTTTCTGGCTGTTTTGATAAAAGTCATGCTTGTCTTTAACAAACTTGTACCAAACTCGTCCTGCTCCATTCAGGCTGCTCTCTGAGGAATTAGCTGGGATTTGCATAAAAGTTTTTTCTCCCCCCTGTATGAATAAGATAATTACTGTCTCCCTCTTTCAGTGGGATTATTGATGTCATGTTTGGCCCATAATTATCTTTTCCAAGATGTCTGTCTAATGTAATTAATAATTAGCCTTTCTTTCTGGCTGAAAAGTGCAGAGACAGTGTAAAAGCTTGTCTTTCACCAACCCGGTTTTCTGCAGAATTACTGAGTGTTTCACTCTTTTCTTCTCGGCGGAGAGCCGCCTGCACATCGCCCACAATTTTCTGCAAATTGGAGTAATGGTTGATAAAATGTGGTCACATCCTTCATGGACCCTCCTCTGGATCCACAAGATGAGGAGCAAATGCATCCACATGGTGCTCCTCCATGCTTCACCTGAACCCTCATTTTATCACACAGCTCCAACTGAACACACATCTAAGAACCAACAAGCATGGCTGTCACTAATACAGCCTCTCAAAACTGCATTTTTCACATCATTATTTTTGATTTTGCTCCATTCAAGACTGATGGCACTGTAAAAACTTCTGAGTGAAAGACTAAATGCTCTAATGAAAGAAAAGATGAGTCCTCAGAACCTATCTGATAGAAAATTTCCAGGAATTTCTCCATTTCTTACTGTTTCTATTGGTTTTCTATTGATCAAACTAAAACATCTTTAGCAGCACAATAATGTGACAAATATATCATGAACACCATGGAAAACCACACCCTAAAGCATGTCAGACTTACCATACCATATGTGAAATAAACCATACCATCCAAAGCCAATTCATTCCATTCCGTCCTTCACTAAACCTTTTGAAACCTTGTTGAACTTCACCGGTTCATCAACGATAAACTCAAAGACAAAAAGGAGGGTGACAAATTATTTTCAGTAACCACTTATTCATCAGGAATGTAAAAGGTTGCCATCTTTCTTCAGGAAACGGTAAAAAAGAATCCATCCCTATGCTAACTTTACACTGGGCTTGGCCTACTTTTAATGGAAAGTCTATGTAAATGTAGGTATATGCGTATCCGCGTTCAAAACGCTCGTGTCGCGATTAAGCACAAATCAAAAGTCAAAACAGTTGAACATTGACCAATCAGGGACTCAGAATCTGTAGTGTCCTTTTTAAAACATGGTCAAGTGTTACAGGGCAAGCAGGAGATGCAGGAAGGAACCCCAGAGCACATTGAAGCAAAGTCCCAAGGTTTTATGTACAAGGAACTTAGGTGACAAAGGCTCAGGGGAGTAGGAAACACATGACACAAGCCGACACTGAGGGCCCAGAAAGAGTTGATGAACAAGTCCAGGCTGCTGTGACTACTCCAGGGATCAGCAGGAGAGTCACAGCCAGCCTGCACAGAAGCTAGGGGTGGGAAAATGGGAAAGAAAAAAACAAACCAGCAAATCACAACATATCATGACAAACAAGGGTGTCCAAACGTTTTGCAAGGAGGGCTAGATTTGGTGAGGTGAAACTGTGTGGGCCAACCATTCGGCCTGCATTCTTGAACTATTTTAAAAAGATTAAATGTAAATGATCAGTTTAATGAACATCTTTATTGCATTTGTATTTTCAGTTCTTCACATAGATCACAAACAGTGTTTCGTAGCTCATTAATATTAAATATTGATATTAAACTCCTTAAAAACAGCCATGGTCTCTTGGCGTATTAGGCAGACATGGTTTTTTCGTGTTTCAATAAAAAGATTTGACAATTTTGTCGTTTTCAGCCAATCGCAATCAATTGATTGTACACACAGTTCTTAGAAAGTGGTGGGGGCCACAGATTATTGATTATACGACACAAGCTCGTGGGCCTGTGGAAAATCGTACCAGACTTTGGACATGCCTGTGCCAAAAGAATCTTCAAAAACTCACATTAGTGCATCAGTGCTGTGATGTATTCCCCCCACATCCAAACCTGTGCCTCAAAGGGGTCAAAAACAAACAACAGGCATTTTTTAAAGACAAACAAAGCACATTTTAAACTTGAATGTGTAAAATAAGACCAGAAAACACTCGGTGAACCATTCAGTGCCAGTGCTTATACCATACCATAATAAATCACACCATCCCACAACATGTACAATGCCCAACCTTAGTGTGTTTGGACGAACCAACCCCAAAACCAACAAACCTATGGCAGAGAACCAAACTATGATGTGCCGTACCGTTCTGTGTCAACAATACCACAACACTATTGTTTGGAATAAAGAATTCAGACTAGCTCTTTTTATAGCTACATAGTTGTTGATGTATTTTCTTTACAAAACCTGAAACATATTTCTAAGTTTTTTTCCTTCTCTCTGTTCAACCACCCCCTTTAGGTCATAGTAACATTTTGATCTTCACCTACACATTCTCCTCATCTCAGCTGAAATTGTGGTTGATCCAAACTGTCAACAAGCACAAGAAAACGACTGCAAAAGGCTTTGAGTCATCTATAGAAATTTTTGGAGAAGGTGTAAGAACAGGGAAAAATAGAAGATTCAGAGAAAGCCTGGATCCCCAAATGCTTCCTACAAGAACTGTAGCTGCAGCGCTGATGACTTTTTGAGGTTTCATCTGGTATAATTAGCAGTGTGTGTTTTTCTATGCTGAGCATGTTTTCCCAGAAACAGTGCGGGAGCAGGAAAAAGACCCCTTCATATTCATAAATGATGACAGTGACTGAGTCCCGGGGATAGCTTTTGTTTGTAATGCAACTATTAATTAGCATTTCTCATATGACTGAGTGTTCGGGGGAAAAGCAGCCCTGCCAAACCTGTTTCCCACCAGAATTAGTATAATAATAATTCCCTGATGAGGGTATATTGTAGCTGTTAATACTCTGTGTTTACACCACATTTGCTGCCAATAGACGAGAGCAAAAACTGCTGATAATGACTGGTTCTTGCAAAAATAAATGCTTTTATGTAAACGCATGTCCCTAAAATGTGACCTGGAAACAAAGGCAACTTGTGGTGAGTGTGCAGCTAAATGCATTAGTGGATCAATTAAACATTGGTCCTCCTCTGGTTGGGTTGCTATGGCAACTGACCTGCACACGCACTGAAAACTAATGGAAATGCAGGGAGTGAACATTAAAATGTCTCATGTTTAATGCCTGTAAACGTCTGTCTTCAGCACCAGAACAAACAGCTCAGACTGCTCCACGTTAGTTTTGACGTGACTCGTGTGGAAAACTGAGTCTCAGCAAGACGCACATTTAGTTATAGTAGCTGAATCTGGGGTTCAAAAATGCAAAGCAGTGAAGGCGTCTGACGGAACCTGGCCTCAGGCACTTTTCCAAGCTTTGTTCAGTCTTCGGGGTTCTCCACAGGAAGCAGAACCATCCACATCCCTGGGACAACAGCAGCCATGTGCTCCATGTGAACGCCAGAGGCCTGGTGGATGAAAAAGGCAGGAAGAAGCAGAATTTCTGACACTTTTGTAGACGCAATGTCACAAAGAAAAACGATCCCAAGGAAAAGAGGAAACACTGAAAATATCTCTTCAAATTTAACGCTTCTGCAGAGGAAAAGTGTCACCATTTTAGCAGCTAACCAGGTTACAAGGTGCAACAGGGGGGCAAGTGTCTCTCCTGGGGAGGCTTTTGCACACGGCAGCTGCAGGAACCAAACCAGCAACCATCAGATCAGATGCTCAGAAAAATACAGGGATAATTCTACCTAATTATTACTTTTTTTAATAATAGTCCCAAATGATGTCACTTCTATTCAGATTAAAATGAGATCAGGAATGTAGTTTCAATTCAAATAGCAATTTATAATCAGATCAGAAACTCTGTTTGTGTCATGATATTCATTGCAATGTAAATTTATCAAGAACATGATCTCTAATAAATTTGTATTGTTTGTAAATCTAGATTTAATATTTATGTATTGACAATTTTTAATTTGTTTGGAATCTTCACTCATTTTGTGATGTCCTATTTATATTTTAAATGTTATTTTAAATATTGTTGAACAAAAATTCTAATTATTAATATTAAAGCTTGGTTCATATTTTCAGATCATAATTCGATTTACAAATATCTTTATCATCGCAATTATGATGTTTATTTTTACTTCCTTTTAAGGACAGGATATTAATCTAAAAAATTAATTTATTTGAAAATGTGTTTATAAAAAAGCATTTCTTCCTGACTGCGGTTGAGGTAACGCCGTCAAGACGTATGTTGATAAAATCCACGTAATATGGCACCACCTTGAACAAAAAAATAACAGAAAAATATTTTTTCTATAATTGTGAATAAAGTCAGACATGAAGAGGTTAAGAGGTCACACAGAAACAAGCTGAATTAATTTTAGAAACTAATTAAATCCAGACAATGACAATGTAGCAGAATTTATATGTATAGCTTATAACAGATGTAATAGATTACACTCAGTGTAAACCCATAACTTCTCTTGAAATTATAGCTAGTTGTTATAATTTGGTCTGTTTAGTTTGGAATTATAGTTAATTTCAATATCTTTATTTCAGTTTTAGTCGAAACATTGTTTTTTCTTCCAGATTATAATTCTGAAAAATTCGTTAATTTTTTAGCTAGCTCGTTTTTCCGAAACTAATTAAAAAATAAGAATAGGGTCAGTTTTTTCGTTTCTGAATTCCGATCTTCAAGTTTCATGGTGTGAATTGCAGTAAATGTCTGTGAGGCAGTTCTGTGTTGCTGATGCAGGGGAGAGTCAGCAGCCCCTCCCTCGGTGAGTCCATTCCCAGCAGCTCCAAAGTCATATTGAAGCCATTGTCAGTAAATTACAGACATTTTCAAGCTCACACCTGCTCTGGTGTCAAACTGATCCTGTACACACGTGGGTTTTCTGACCTTTGTTGTGGTGAGGAGCAAACTGTCTTTGGATAATTCTCTGTGTCAAGACCATGCAAAGATTTTCACAATAAAAGTCTGACACCCATTCTCCTCCATGGAGAAAGTCCCATTAAAGCACAAGAAAAGAGACTGTCATCTGCATGCAACCGTGTGCGTCTGTTTGTGCATGTGAGTGTCTCACGTGCAGCGTTTGGGGCAGAAAAAATAATCTGTTGGTCACACGATTGGCTCTCGCATGAGCGTTGGAAACTGCTGCAGACATGAATAACCCAAGTCAAGGTTGACTGCTTAGCGGTGATTAATCATCATGAATCAAGAGGTGAACGAGGGTCTGTGAGGGCCTCTTTTACGCGCCGAGAAAGAGAAAGCAGACAAGAATGTGTTATTCTCGCCCATCTGGAATCCACGCTGAAGTGAGCAGACACTCATTCAGACCTGAAGCAGGCAGCTGCAAGGGCGCCCTTTACAAACCGCAGGTCTGATCTGCTCCAAAGCTCATTTTCATAGCTAACCAGTTAATTGTTCCTTCTGATTCACTGGGGTCTGAAGCCTTATCAACTGAAAGGAGACTTCCAGCCTCAACTCTGGCGCTGGTTTCCTCAAGTGTAAAAAAAACAATGAAGAAGTTTGTGGCCTCCCTGCACAGGTCAGATATACTTTATGTTAAACACAAATCAGTTCGTTTCCAAGGATGTTAGTTAATAAAAAAAACATTTAGGTAAGACTCAGAGACTTCAATGGCTAAATCATAGGAATCCACCATGCTGGTAACGCTGCAGGTGGTTGATTGCTCGCCATCCACTTAGACACAGCAAATGCAGACACAATTCAGTGGGTGGCGCTGTTTACTCCTGACAGCCGCGGGTCACGTCATGACTTGTCTGTATCCCCAAGTACACCAGGTGAAGACATGTACCCGTGTTTCAAAATGAAAACTTTTCCCATTTTAGGCTTTAAGAAAGGTTTTCCCACAATTCTGATCACTTACTGTCATTTTTGAAAGCAATAAAATTAATCCTGCTCTCGCCCCCCCCCCCCCCCCTAAGCAAATCTTGCCCTCTAAAACTTTATTTAGTATCAGCAACTCTAACTGTTTATTCACATGCCAATTTAAAAAAATAAATAAAATTCCTCAGCAAAAAGCAGATCCGTGCCAAACAAGTGTAAACACGATCAACGATTGTTTCAAACCTTCCAGATAAAGCACACGGTAATTAAAAGAAAAGGAGACGATGTGACTTTTGGTTTAAACATTTCTCAAAATCTTGTGGAAATGCCGTTTTACAAAGTTTGATCGTTTGTTCTGGTATGAACACAAGTCACACTTGAATGTATTTACAGTATTCCCTTTTTGATTCGCAGGGTTACCTGCCATAGATAAAATTCAAGAAGTAGTATTACAGATGTTTTAAGGCAGTAAAACATCTCACTACAGACTTTATCCACTTTTCTCAGACAGACATGGACATTTCCATACTCTTCTCTCTTGTTCTAACTCTCAAAGTTCAACAGTAGTAAAAAAATAAGTCCAGTGTTATAGAATGAAAACAAAGATCTGATGGCGACTGGAGGACATCTGCAGAGAATCTGTACAGGAGACATGGACAGAAGTATTGCAAGCATGCAAAGTTGCACTGCGACTGGGAATTCTGAAGTGCAATGTAGCGACGGAACACCGAATAAAAAGAAAATGTCTACTTCGGCTTAAAGTTTTAGAGTTTCCAGCCGATGACGTCAGGCGCCATCTTGCTGTCAGGATTCAGGTCCCAATCCATCTGCTTTGTCACCTCTTTGCTTCTCCATAGCTTTTATTTAATACCTGCCACCTCCAGTGACCTGACCACCATGGACAGGATGAGTATTTTTGCTGCAGTGGTCGTGTTTTTTTTTTAACCATTGCAGTCCACTTCACGCCACGCCACATCAAATGGGTTTTCTAGCAGCCATTTTTGAGTCATGCCATGCAACATCAATGCTGCTGTTCCGAAGGGGGGGTAGCCGGGACCACACTACTTCGATTCCGCTATTCCTGTAGAGGGTTCTAGCCGCTCCTCTTCATGTGACTGTTCCTGTCGCGGGCTGCTGGGGCCACTCCTCTTCATGTTCCCAGTCCCCGAGGATGGCTGCCGTTCATTTCTCCTGTCCCAGAGGAGGGTGACCGGGGCTGCTCCCCTTCACCTTTCCTGTCCTTGGGGACAGTTGTCAGGACTGCTCCTCTTCTTGCCTGTTTTATGAGAGGGATTCTCCATGGAAGTCCTTACTGCTGCTGGGCTGCAGTAACCTGGACTGTTTTTGTTCTGTTGCTCCTCCAGGTCCCCTCCTCCCAAGTGTTGATAGAGCATCTGGAATCTGCCCTTTAGGAAAGGGGTACTGTGAGGATTGTGCAGCTTTGTGTTTTTTTAGTGATGCTTTTTGTCACGGGTTGTCCCCTGTCCGTCAGTCCAGGTTCATATTATTAATCGTCCCCTTTTGTTCCGGTTGATGGCCCTCAGCCTACATAAATGTCTTGTTTTCAGTCCGTCAAGATCATCAGGGGGTTTTGTCATGTTTCTGTTTATTTGTTAAAAAATACTTTTGGCAGCAGCACATACAAGGTCTTTTCAAAATAAAATACTCCATGTTGAAAAGATTCTCCAGCTGCAGCGGCAGATTTGATCGAATTAAAAATGTTAGAAATCCAAATGAAAGGTGTTATTTTCCATCATTATGACTTTGGTGCACCGTCATCCTTTTTCTAATTTATTACTGAATTCAAACATGACAACAATGGTGTGGACAAATATGTCTATATGTGATTTAAGGCCCACTCTGACAAGGTAATTTTTTTATGTGAATGACAAAACTTAATTTAATAAAAGATATTAACTACAAAATCGTTCTATTGAAATATTTGGCTTCTTTCTGCAAAGCCAAAGGGTGGAAAGGAGGCAGGAAGGAGTCAAATGAGGTTCCAGAGCCTCAGGTTACAGACCACTGCCTTTCACATTGGTCACCTGTTATCCATCATAGTTTGTGGCCATCCACTCTGGACTTTGGCCGATTCCTGTAAAAATATCTTGGACCACAGACCCACAAACACTGATGGGATGATCTCTGACATCACACAGAAAAGTAGAGCAGCTCCATTGACTGGAGTTTCCTCCATCCAACTCAGAGACATTGTGGAAATGAGTGATTGTTGGGACGGGGAAAATTGAAAGTTTGGTTGAATTCAACCATGGGTTAATTCACCTGCCAATCAAACTGGAAGCCCGTAAAAATGCACACAGTTGTTCTTTGGTTTTAGCCCTGTGACCGACTGGAAAACTGTCCAGAGTGAACCTTCGCCTGAAAGCAGCCGAGCAGTCTCCAGCAAACCCATCATGACAATGAGAAGGGCCGGACGTTGAGGCTTACACCTCATGGAGAAATGCCACATTTCTGATGTCAGTGCAATTTTACCAAGTCTATATTTCTGATGGAAGAAAAATGTTTTGAGACTCGATCTCACATCTGTTTTCCAAAGGAAGCGGATTCTTCTCCCTGCAGCTCTGGTCCACAGAAGAGTCAAGAGTCGTGGCCCTCCTGGACGATGCCTTCCCCCCTATCTCTGCTGGACACAGGACAAAGAGCTGAGCTTGCTTGATGCATTACAACTGCAAAAGCAGCTGAATCAGTGTGCTCGTCATGTGTCTGCTTGCAGAGCTGAGGATTCACCAGAGCCCCAAAGTGTGCTAATTGTCCTGATGAATTCCCTGCAATTTGGTCTGGGAGGATGGGATAATTTTCTCAAACATAGTGCCCTTGAGATAATTCTGTGGATGGAGTGTCTCATCTCAGCTGAAGTACAGGGGTCATTAAGTGTTGTTGTGGGGAGCTAACTGTGGGGATGGACCTACGCCCCGCACCCTCTCAACGTGTCCCGGTGTTCCTGCATTTTCACGGCAGCGCCTGTGACTCTCGAGCTGTCCGCAATTAAACCCTTTTTTCCTGCGTTTGGATGCTGAGAGGACTTTCAGAAACACACGCGCCGCATCACGCGAGAAAAGACTCGGATGCTCGCAGATTTTTAAGACACCAGAGTGTCACCAGCAATAAGAGTCCTTTAACAAAGCCAACAACAAGCCGTGAGTGTAGTCCATTCATGGGCAGAATCTATTTTTCCTTGGGTGATGAAGTATTTATTGCACCTCCAGCCAGGGGAGTGGAGCACAGAGCACTCTGCTAGAGGCCCAAATGGATTTTCAACTATGGACCCTAAACCTTTCAACCCACAATGCTGCTGAATAGCAGTTAGAGGTTGCCATGCCAACGCCATCTAGAGGGACATTTCAGTTGCATCAGAGAGAAAGCTTGGCCAGATGTCTCCAACAATTTGCTCTGAAAAGATTCACCGTCCGCCGCGCTCATTAGAGAGCAGCAATCACGGGAACAGAGATGGATGTGGCTTTGCCGCACATCCCCGCGCGTCTCCTCCGTCTTTTGGGAGGAGAGAACATGGCATCCTTTCAGACGTGCACAGTGTTCCACCATGCCGAGCATTTTCTGAAATATTTATGTTTCATTTCTGCGAGTGTGACACGTTCCCGCTGCAGCAAAGCCAAGAATCCGGCCGGCTTCCATGTGAATTATTGAGAGCGTGAATCAACACCTGTGCAGTGCTGGACAAACACAGGCTGCAGCTGCTGTCAGCCTTGGGAAACCTCTGTGACCCCCACGCCACACTCTACCACCAGCTAACTGGCTCTCAGTCAATTATCTGCAGGAGGACGCAGCTGAGCTCAGAGCCGCCGCCATCGACCGGCCTGGAGACAAACTCAGGATTACGGGATCCCTCTATCAAACACATGAAAACTGATGTGGGCGGTTTCAAAAGTCTGCTTATGAAAGACGAGCTCATGAGCCAACGCTCAGACAGAACTTGAATTAAGTTACTTAATATTTAAGACAGCATGGACTTACTCAAAAAATTTAAATCAATTATCTTGATGCGTTCAAATGTCTCAATGGTCTATGTTACAGTTAGACCGTTGACTAGAGCTCTGGATCGGTACTTAGGCGGTGATCTGATCCAAAACAGGAATCAAACTCAACGACTCACAGATCAAACCATGATTTTGTTTAATAGAACATGTTTTTACTGTTGTTATATGTTTGTCTTTTTACTTAATGTATGAAAATTAAAATTACATGTAGAAATCACCATCATTTATACCTTTATTTAGAACAGGAGAAGCAACAAAACTGATAAAAACACAAATATCTAGATGGAAAGAAATTATTTTCAAACCACGTCTCTAAGAATTTGTTTAATTCAACTCGCTGATTAACCTCAGCAGTAAACAAAAAAGTAATAAATTAATAAAAAAGTAAGAACAAAAAAAAAACACTCAAACACTTTTCAAAGCATTGGATTTTGTTGCAAGTCGGGTATGAAATTTTCTGTTCTCTGCTGCAAAATCAGCTGTAATCTGCAAAGCTACGATGTTAACCCTTCTGCTATCTTAGGTGACCCCACCCTGACATTGACGTGTTCTCCCTACCATGACAAAGGTGGATAAAGGTGGAAATATTTCATGCAATCCATGGACACCAGTGAAGATCACAAATCATTGAAGAAAAAAGGTTCGGCGCACTGTCTAGTGGGTCTACATGACCCTGCTCCCAACGTTAAAGTGCCTAGGATAGAACAAGGGTTACAAGACTGAAGCAGATTTGTTTTTTTTCCAACTTCAAAAAAACCCTCGATAGTCTTACTTTGAAAATGTGAAGCTTCACCGACACTTTATTTTGAATATTTGTTTACTTCTGTTGACAGTAGTGCTGTACATTCAGCTTTTTTCCAGTTAAAAATCCAACAGTGTTCTGGATTTAACCCTTCTGCTATCTTAGATGACCCCCACCTTACTTTGACGTGTTCTCCCTACCATGACTAAGGTGGATAAAGGTGGAAAGACTTCATGTAATCCATGGACACCAGTGAAGATCACAAATCATTGAAGAAAAAAGGTTCAGAGCACTGTCTAGTGGGTCTAGATGACCCAACTCCCAAAGTTAAAGTGCCTAAGATAGCACAAGGGTTAAGAGAAATAAATACATTGTGCTTGAATTGTGTTTTACTACACCGCACTGTATTTATTCTGATCGCGAATCAGCGATCTAAAAGGTCGCGAATATACTCAAATTGTTTTTAGCAGATCTGTTCCAGAAAATTTCTATTGATTTTGAAAAATGTTGTTAAAAATGAGTAAGAACGGCCCAAACAGATCAGACTTTTGACTGACTAAACATCGTCTACTAAGAGGTTGAAAGTGAGGATGGCTGTGGTTCAGTGGGTTCAGCAGCAGCCAATAGGTTGGCCAAGAGTTCAATTCCTAATAAACTGAATTTCTATTAAATGCATATTGTTGTGTCCTTTGATAGGACATCACCCCCATTTGTAAAAGTAATGTGTGAAATGTTCACTTTAGTTTGTCTGCTGGCCGTAAAGCATTTAACGCTTGACTAAACAAAGATACTAAAGACGCACTGTGGCATTTAGTAAACTTTACTGATATTGATTGCTAGAGCCTGTTTATTTGTAGCCAGATGATAAAAAAATAAAAAAAATGATGAAGTTTCAGCGTATTGGTTTTTTTTTCCGGAGCTTAAACTTAACTTTTGAAAGCATCTGAATTAATTTTTATATTTTCCCTGTACATCCGTAGATTTTCTCCGCGCTTTCCAGAGTCCAGAAACACGACTCATAGATCAATTGGTCCCCAAGGGTCTGGTCACCCAACAGCAGCAGGATAGGTCCCAGCAACCTTGTGACCCCAAAAGGGATACAGCAGTTTCAGAAGATGGATGGATAGACTTGTTACATTGGCAAACAGTGACTTGTTATAAAACAAAAGAAAAAAAACTATAGATTGCAAATTATAACTTGTAATAAATGCAAAAACATGAATTAGTAAAAGACTAAAAAATGAAATGGAAAGTATGCAACACCTATGCCTAAAAGGTTCTTTATAATTGAAAGTTTGACTGATAGTTTTCTTCTCAATGTTGAGTCTCATCAAGTTCAGTTGTTGTGGCGAAAAGCTGGAAACAATCATTTAGCCAGAAGTTACCTTTTTCACTTTATCTGTTGTGTACTCAGTAACTTCCACCCAACACCTCTGTTCTGGTCCTTTCAACCAAGAGAACAGCAGGAAGTCTGCTTCATCTTCATCTCCCAAAGAGCGTTATGTTCTTTCATCTTCTTGTTACATAACGCAGGCGTAAACAAGTGCAGCTTCTTTTTCTGAAATCATCTCTGCAGTTGTTGAACCTCTCTGTCATGTCACACTCTGACATTTCATCTACAGCCTTCTCTGAAAAACACCAACCCTCCGTGTCTTCTTTCATGTAGAAATGCAGAGATCCTGCAAAACCACCCATCAATGAATAAAACTAAATTTACAAGTTTTTTTTCTCATAAATTTATGACTTAAAATGTTGTCAATTTATGAGTTTTTTCTCCTAAATTTATGAGTTTTTATCTCTTAAATTAACGAGATAACATAACACTGAATACTCCTGAAAGACTGGGAACATTGCGACTTTAATCTTGAAACTTTTTTTCGAGTTTAATCTCGACACGACGAGTTTTTTCTCGAAACTTTGTGTCGAGTTTTTTCTCGTCATGGCGACATTAATCTTGTCATGACGAGATAAAACTCGACACGTTGGCCAGAATGTTTTTTCCTCACCGTGGCCCTAAAACTCCGTCGTAGGTACAGGACAAAGGGGGACTCTGACTACTTAAGACAAGAGGGAGGGAATCACATGTGGAACCAATCAGGGAGGATTAGACAGTCACACCTGCAGGGAAACACACCAGGGCAGGAAGTAACAAGCCCTGAAACGAGAGGAGAGTTAGTGTTTCAAAATAAAACAGGAAGTGCAACACGAAACACAGGTGACAGACATTAACCAAGACGCACAACTCAGGACATGACATAAGACTGGCGAGACATGACATTAACATATAGAGATTGTGTCGCTCTCTTCCTCCTGTTCGTAAACTCCAAGGCATTCTCACTGACGTGAATCACATCAGAGTTCATCTGAAAGTGAACAAAGACCAGAGGTTCAGGTGACCTTTCACACCACAAGGAGGGGTCAGCCGAGGACGCTGGAGCAGATCAAACAGAACCAAACCTGTTTTTGTGGAACAGAGCGCCGCCTCAGTTCCATGTCAGTGGTTTCTGTCTCAGCTTGGGGCAGAAGCTGCACGAAGCTGCATGGATTTAAATGTTGAGTTCTTCTGGTTTCTGTAGATCTTTGTGCTGCAGCTTTCCGTTCTTCACATGACTGAAACCAGCCCTGGAGGCTGGAGGAGCACAGCAGCCTCTACTTCCAGAGGAGAGGCTGGTATTTTAAGAAATGTTGACTTTCCTCTTGAAAATAGTTCCTAATCAGGCCTTTGTCTCGGGTCTCAGATAAGAGTTTGAATACGTGGCAGCTCCATCCAGTGTTTGTCAGCACATCATTACGGGACAGCAGACAGCTAATTACTTGTTTATGCAGTGGGGTGATTACAAGCAGGGCTTGCATTGTGCTGCTCCATGGGATCCATGCAGACCTTCCAGGTTCTCCCGGGATTTTTGTTCCTCATTTCCTCCTTTCATTCTCCAGAACAAAACCAAAATGAAGAAAGTTAAGAGCCAACGACAGACGGCAGAAACTCTGGCAGACTGTGCAAAACCGCTTCCTGTCAGCCGCGTTACCGCAGCAACCAACAGGTTTCATATCAAACTTAGAATTTTGGTTTTAATCACCTCTGTGGATCTGAACTGGGCTTCCTGTTAATTAAAATAAAAAAAAATGAATACATTATTTAAATAATTATTACATTAATAAATTAAATTAGGAAATTCTGAGGTAACAAATAATTGTATCCCTAAAACTCAATCAGAAAGCGGATTTTCTTAATTTTTATCCTAATCAACATGATATTTTGATAATTTATCAAATAATTTACATCTGAGACCAATGTGGAAAAAAGCACGAATGGCAAAAACCTTGAATATTGGAAAAATCCGACATGAAATAAAAAATTACACGTAGGATGTGAATAAAAAATCAAGTGAAAATGTGGTTTGAGCCCATAAACTGGTAAAAGGGCCACAGATCAATGGATCCTGACAAAAAGTGGGATAGAAGGTGCGATTTCATTGACACTGATATTGTTTTAAATCTCTTCAAGTCAAAACAAAAAGTCTCAAGTCAGATCCCACCTGAGAGGAAAGTGAGTCATCTTTCCTACCTGACCTGCTCACCTTTCCAGTAAACCAACAGGGTTTGTTCAGCATGACTCAGACACTAACAACAACACTAATTATAATGCCCAGAAAAGGTTGCTGTCATATTCCTTTACAAGATGATGGTGTTACCGTGGCAACATCAGCTCTTATTTAACGACGTTGATGTTAAAGTTTTTGCATCCACAGTCAGTGAAGCGTGGAAGCTGTTTCTGTTGTCAGGTTGGGGTCAGTGAATGGCGACTGTCCGGAACCAGCATCTGTGAGGTTTCCTCCTAACCCTCTGAAAGAGGCTTGATCACACACCACATACACAAAAACTGTCCATTTGTGCACTTTAGCTTTAGAAGACCACCGTCATCACTTTGGTGTTGTTCCTTAGGGGTGGGTGGATCGATCTGAGTTTCGATAGTATTAATACCATTGCGTAGTATTGATACTAGCGTGATGAGATCGACGCTTTTGGCCCTTTCTTCAAAGTTTTTCTTCAATAGCTACAGTAAAAAGCTTGAGTTCGTGAAGCACAGAGTCTATCTGTCTGCAGTGTTGCCAGATTGGGCAAAATAATGCCCAATCTGAGCCTAGAGCCGCCAAATTTGGGCGGGAAACTGTCCAACTCTCAAGGGCACATATTTGCACACAATGGCAGTTTTTTTTGTTGTGTTGTTTATATTTTTATATTCATTGGTGTTGCTTTTGTTTACTTTTTTCACTTTTTTAGTGTACTTTTAAAAATAGATATGTTTGTGGTGCTGTTATGTTCTGATTTTAGCTACATTCTTGCTTATTTTTTAATTACTTTGTGTTAGTTACTGTTTCCCTATTATGGTAGTATCCCATTATTTATGTACATGTTCTGTATTTGATGTATAATCAGGTGTAACTCGTTGACATTTTATTTTCCAAAAGTCTCTGTTCTGTGTTTTGTCACACATTTGATTAACAAAAAATGGTGGATTTCCAAAATGATTTTGTAATCTCAACATTTCAAGAAAAAAGTGTAGATATGGGCAATACTAGCCCTGATATTACTTGGTATTGGACCAATACCCAAGTTACCAGTATCGCCCGCCCTTCCTGTTTGTAGCTGTAGGAGACGTCCACCCAACGTTTTTCTGACAAACAAACTGAACGTTTAATGTGCAGAAATTAAGAAAATTATTTTTCCCCTTTTGGAGTTAGAATCCTAGAAAAAGACGGTGATACATTTTTACAACACAGGGCGAACATGGAGATACCCTCAGGTTGGTGCGCTGCTTGTGGAAACACATCACACACACACGCACGCACGCACACACACACACACGCACACACACACACACGCACACACATACTCACACACACACACACTCACACACACACATACTCACACACACACACACACACACACACACACGCACACACACACACATACTCACACACACACACACACACACACACACACACACACACACACACACACACACACACATGTGGCACAATGTTTCCAGACAGATATTACTGCAGAAACCTTTCCTTCTTGTACACTGGCAACCCAAGGCTGTAATTGTTTTTTAGAAATGGTTTTGACTGACAGAAAGGAAAAAAAAGCAAATAGAAAAAAAACAAAATACAGAAAAAGAAATACAATAATTTCTAGTAAGCTTCCAAAAAGGAGTAAAAAGAAGTTGGAAACTTATATCATCTTTTTTTTTCATTTAAAATGTTTTAGGCCCAATATATTATTAATTTAAAACGTTTGGTCTTTTCTATACATGGACTTGTAAAATATAAAGCATTCATTTTGAAGTCATTACATTTGGTGTTTTTACGCTGGCATAAATATACGGGAAAATGCAACTCACAAAGATTATAATCATCAAATATACATCGACTACAAGAAACAACAGAAAAGCGCCTTTTTAGTGTAGCTTTGCCGCAGTTTTTACATGTCCACATGTTTTAATCTGATATTATTAATTTTAATTGTAATTTAATTATTAATTTTAATAATGAATTTTATTTACTTCCATTATATTTGTTAGATGTGTGTTGTTTTTTTATGCGTTTTCTTTATTTTCTATTATGATTGTTGTTTTACCCATTTTTTTTCCTATTTATTTCATTGTGTAAAGAAATCACCTTGGGATGTTTTTTCAACAGGAAAAGTGCCATATAAATACAGTGAAATTTGAATTTTGCATGGTAGACATATATTTAAAGATGTTTAGAGATGTTTGATAAAAAGTGTCATGCTTGTTTACAAAAGATTAGAAAGCAAAGTAAGATGGAGGAAGATCGTCTTCATCTCTGTTGTTCTGCAGGGTTCTTTCACATTTTGTTTGATATTCAAAAAAAAAAAACCTTAGTCAAGGCTGACAGCTAAAAATATTTCAAGAGAGATTCTGTTTGCAAAAACCTGAGAAGAAATGCAAAACATCAATATCAAAAATATAGTCTGACGTGGATGAAGACAGTTGGATTCATGCAAATTAGCTGAAAGTACTTTTAAGTTGTTCTGAATGGAAAACAAAAGACAAAGGTTAAAATAAACAAAAGAAAAGCCAAATGACAAAGTGGCCAAGTTGTGTAAATTACTTAATGATGCATTCAGACAAGAATTAAAACTAATGACTTTTCCAGGCGAGTTCTTCTGAGAGCTCAAAGATTTTGAAGGAATTTTCAGCTTTTTTCCATTTTTTTGGCAAACAAATTTTTTATAACACGAGTGTAACTGTAAGCAGGAATTTATTGAAGGGGGGGGGGGTGCTTTAGTTCCAGAACGATTGAAACACCTAAGAGTTTGAAGGAGACAGGAAGATCTCTGAGCGTCCTCTTTTTATGGAGCTGTACAACTATTTCCTCCTGGTTATTAATAAAAAAATACAAAGTTAACGTCTAAAACAGTTCATGGGAAATACAAAGCAGCAACTTACTGGCCTATTTGAGATCATATTCCTCACGTAATGATTTTGTGCATATTTCCATTCTATGTTCCTTTAGTTCCCAGCCTTCTGTTGCAGAATCTCACAGCTCCCCCCACTGCAGCAGCAGCACAACAGCAGTCGGCCTGAACGGACGAGGACAAACAAACAAGGACGAACCACCTTTAATCACCAAACGCTCGGCATGACCTGCAAGCATTCAAGGTAAAAGCTCCCCCCCCCCAGCTCCAGCAGCCGCCGTATTCCAGGTTCTGGTTCTTCCACTTTGTCTCGGTTCCTCCAGAAACATTAAAATAAAGTGTGACGTGAATAAAGAGTCAGCTCTCCCAGGTGAAGGTGAGGTCCGGGATTAGAGCAGATTAATGAAACGTGTCCGCAGACGGCAGGACGCAGCCCCCGCCCCGGTTCTGGGCCTGACACAGGGGCTAATATGCAGCAAAATAATGAGGAGAGAAACTCAAGCTTTGGGTATGTGAAGCTATTGTCGGGTTCAGACAATGAGAGGCAGCGCGGGCTGAAAGGGGAAACTGGAGTCCCCGATCTGTTTGACCTTATTTGCTGATAAGAAGCGCGGCTCTGCTGGTGCTTCAGCCGCCACCGAATACAGTAAACACAAAGTGTGAGCCATTGTGGGTCATTGAGAGTCTTCCCTGCCTTCAGCTTAACATGACACTTAAGTACTACTACAAGCAGAGGAAGAAAAGGCAAGGCTGCACACATTACAAACTGCCTCTATTCTGGCTCTCAGGCTGAAATGTCAGAGCCATTCTTTTAGCGGGGAGGGAAGGGTGGGGTGCTGGGGGAGCCGCACAAAAGAGTGCGACTCTATAGTGATTTGTTGCATTTTCATTCTAACGACTTTGAGCAGGTGAGATAATCACGGATCTAAACGGGACCCGAAAGTAGCTGTTTCCCGACAAATCAGACTGTTTTCTGCACCGAGTGCAATCCTGAATTCAGGAAGACAGGCGGAGAAAAAGAAAATCTGGCCGTTCTTAGAGTCCTTCCACCCATGAGCCCTTGATGCTGGCTCTCTAGGTTCTCTTTATGTCTAAAATCGGTTCCTCTTTCAAAAAATGGAGCCCAACCACAACACAATGCAAATCACACCGACAATGCAACTTGAATTCAAACCGTGCAACAAATTCTTCAACAATCTGATGACACTAACTCTAAGACGGGGAACTCTGGTTCCTGATTAGTAGCTTCCCATCTGGGGGGAGACAAGGGGAAAGGTTTTTCATGGAAGTCACTCTGACCTGATCTGTGCTGCGCGGCGTCAAGCAGAACGAATATTTGGAGGAAAAAAAGCCATTTGTGTTTACGATTAATGTCCACAATGTGTGAATACAAATATTAAAAGAGACGGACTCTGAACTAGTGTGGTGGTTTCTACACAGGGCCTAGTTTTATGAGCTTTTTTTAAAGGAAACAAAGAATCAAAGTAAGGTAGAACTTGATTGTTCGGGGACAGTCCAAAGCTGGATGTTTCATTGGAGACTTTCAATCATCCAGGTTGATTCCATCAATGCAGTAGATAAAAAACATGCAGACCACTGAAGTACAGTGTTCCCTCGCCTTATCGTCGTCCACCTTTGGCGGTTTCGCAGATATTTTTCTGTGCAATTTTGCATGCTTTTATATTGAAGGACCTATATCATACCTTTCTCAAGCCTTTCAAAGGAAACTGCATCCATGTATATGATATATAACCTTTGGTACACTAAAGAACCCATTTTTTCACGGGTTTTGTCCGATTTTTTTAGGAGCTTTTCCTTTCCGTTGAAGAGGGTCTGAGGGCAGGCATGCCTGGTATAGTTTAGTTAGTTTAGTTTGGAATCTACCTATTGAATTGTATGACTTCATGTTTACTATACAATATAGAGCCCTTGAGACAACTATTGTTGTGATATTGGGCTATGTAAATAAAATTGAATTGAATTTTTAATGAAATATACCTTATTTCCCGGATTAGTACCCGGATATAAGACGACTCGATCTCTGAGGCCCCGCCTTTCGCTTCCTTGTGGGTGCCGCCCATTTTATGATGTCGACCTCGCCAGTGTGTCTGCGTTTCTCCCACAAAATAAACAAGATCCAAACTTTTGCAAAGATGGACGTGCATATTGTTCATAGAAAAGGAGAGCATTTAGCCGATCACCACTAGTTCCACAGAGAAAGTGGGCGTGTGTTTTAGCCTGGGGGCGGAGCTGACAGCACAGACTCTTCCTGGAAGGGGCTGGTACTCACTTTGTGACGTCACAATGTGAGGACCCACTCATTTTCGTGGATTGGGAGGGGCTGGTGCTCAGAGAACAGGTTTTAGAGGAATACTCAGAGATGCGTGAACTAATCACAAGCTATGGGTTGATTTTTGTGAGGAACGAACATTAAACTACACTTAAAAGCTGAAAAAATTGACTTCACATGATATAAGCCCCTTAAACATTTCACAGTGTTCTGTGTCCTGATTGGCTGTAGGTCTTGCCAATCAATCTCTTTTATGCTGTGAATCCAGTGCTGAATGCATGCAGTTACATAAATCTTCAATCTTTGTTTTTATTCTAAAAGCCTGGACATATTTTTCTATGGAGGTTTGAACTTTGACAGTGTAAACATGAGGTATAGGAAATACCAAGTGAATTTTTTCAATGTAAAAATACAACACAACTCGAGTTGACCTTTATCTGACACTTGCATTACCAATGGTGTGTTTTTATCAGAATATACAAACAGTGTAGTTTCATTTTAGTAATTTTTTTAAAGAAAACATGATCTAAAAGCAGTTGACCGTCTCTGTCCCCCAGAAAGTAGTAATTCTGCTGTGGTTGTGTTTTTGACATCTGCTTTTTACCTTATCAACCTGAAACCAGTCAGGCAGCCTCAAGGACACGCCCACCAAAGCATCAGATGAACACGCCCACGGAAGGACACACCTCCACGAGGTCTGGGGTCTTTAGAAATGCAAGAAACTGGAAAATGTAGTCTTTAAAGCAAAACTGTTTTCATCTGTAGCGAAGATAAAAAGTCTCCACATGAATCATGAGCAGGTCAGGAGAACCTCACCCAAGCCTCTAATTTCTGTGTTTCACTTTTAAATACAAGGTTTCTATTGATTTCATAATCTGATTATAATTGGTACGTGCACTAATTGATCCCATTGTAGGCTGTGAAGTGCTCGCAGTGTGGCGCACCGAAAACCTTCGCTCTGCGTTCACCTGAAATCAGCTGAACTGCTGATGAGGAGGACGAGGTCGCTCCCTACCAGACCAGCCTGGTTTAACCGTGAATCCCTGCAGCAGCAAAACAAAACAATCATTCTGTCTCAAAGGAGTGTTGGAAAACCTCTCCTCTGTGCCGCCGGAGCCACGGATCTGACTTCGGATGGATCTCCTCCTGAGCCGTGAGGCAGGCCGCTCAGCTGAGCAGACAAAGGCTGAAGCGAGACCTGCAGGGGCGACAAAGCTGCCCACCCCCTTTCTGAGCCCCCCCCCCAACTCTCCATCAAAAGCAGCTCCTCCATTAAAGAGCTGCTATTAATTACAGCTGGTGAGGCGTTCAGGAGCAGCTCTGAATGGGCTTCATGTTTCCAGAGCAGAAATTGACAAAAATGTGAAATCAATCACAGATCACCAAAGCCTGTTGTTCATTTTTTTATATCAAGTTTTTAAAAATAGATCCAAATTTTTTCATATAAAGCTGTTGAGCAGCTTTTCGTAAAATAAAAAAGCCCACAATTTTCCAGGTTTATCTTCAAAAGGGCAGATCTGAATCCTGCTTACCAAAAAAGAAAGAAAAGACACAAAGTGAACGTCAGTGGAAGGCGGCACTCTCCTGATTGAGGCCGGGCTTTGTTTAATTAATTCCAGGCTTGATGGAATGAGCAGGGCTTACGCGGCAGCCACCGGCCGCACTCACCGGCCTCTAATCCTCCAACTCATCGCCATAATGCGCGTGGAAGAAAGAGGATGAAGCAGCAGGTCTTCGATCTTATCGCTGCCGCAGCCACTCCTCCCTGATTTAGGGTCGTGTCTGTGGAGAGCTGGATTATTTCATGTGCAGTGTTAATTGATCCGCACTGAAAACACACAGCTGCATTACATTAAAGAAAGCTGAACAGATTTTTACCCTTTTTTTTTCATTTATTGCACAGAAAGACAAAACATGTAAAAAAAAAGAAGAAAAAAAACCTCCAATAATTGTAACAATTTGAATTTCAGTTCACAACAATAATACAAATTTCCAAAATAATTGGAATTATAATCCAAATTAATCTCAGTATCTCAGTTTATTTTTTTGGCTCAAATTTTAAAAACTTCATTCGGTGTCATGTTTTTCGGTTACATAACAATAATTATATCTGTCATTCTCCACCATAAAATATACTTTTTATAATGACATAAACAGCAGACTTTACTCAGTCAGATGTAACTACTTGGTCCTACATTGACAACATGCCTTTCAGGGGCATTTTAGGTGCAAATGTTTTGGTCTTATCAGGTGTACTTTCCTCAATAATATTATAATATTGTAATATTTTGGAGTTATGCATATCGTGATGTGAAACATCTGTTTTTACTGAAAGTGGCTTTTGTTTCTTTTACCTTTGCAGACAATGAAGTACAGAATATTTTATGGTGAAAATCGCTGAACTTATGGGATAAATTGCTTTTGGTTTCTGAATCTGTTTACCAAATTTTCCCATTTTTCCGTCAGAATTGACAGTAAAGTGATAATGTTCACATGTTTGTTGAGGAAAAAGCTCCGTGCAGCAGTGGTGTCACGTTACTGATGCAGACAAAGTGAAGGAAGACCGTGTCTGCAGCTTTCAGCAGAACCAGAGGAACCGGACCGCTCTTAAACTGCAGAACCTCCTCCATGTTTATTCAGGAAGGAAGCGAGCCCTTTTGAAGATGATGAAAGTCCCAGATTCAAACGTGGAATCAGATGAGGGCAGGTTTCTCTTCTTTTTGTCTGCCTCTCTGCTCTCTGATTTCTCTTTTCAGACGCATAAAGCATCTCTGCGGGCTGAGAGTGCACGCGGTGAGAACGCTGCTGATGCTGCGGCTCATGCACAGCCAGCCGGCGCGTGTCACCGACCTCTTCTCAGGCTGCTCCGAACAAAACAGCCGCCTGACACAGACTCCTCTTTTAAAAGTGATGAAACCAGACAGACAGAAATGCGCAAAAACACTATAAATATGCATCCAATTACATTTGGAAGAATTTAATTCAGGGCAAATAATTTGAGATGAGCTGCAGCTGAAACGGCGGTCTTAATGGACAGGTGTCCACTTAAAATCTCTGCAGAGTTAAGACTAATGGATTGCTTTATATGCAGCACATTCAGAGAATGGAAAAGGGATTGGGAGAGCTTAAGCGCCTGAAGGACCCTGCATGCACAAATTCCTGCATAAATACGCCACATTAATTTTTCCACAACTCAGCTGTTTGTCAGGCACAACTGTTCTTGTGTTTCAGAACAATGAAAACGGGCCGAGCAGTCCTGGTTCTGACAAACAAGGTTGGCTGCAGTGTCCTCCTCTTCCTCACACCTTTGTTTTACAGCCGGAACAGCCGAGGATGAAGATGTTTTAATTTTGTTCCTCAAATCATCACCGGGACTGGAGAAGATCATGCTCAGTCTTTTATATGCACCTTGTTTTGTTGGAACCTGTTCATCTGACAAACCCAAACGAAGGAGCTCATTTCAAGCTGCACTTCCATTGACTAGGAAATTGCACAAATTGGATTTGCAATAATGAATTTGCTGAACATTTCGGGGGGAAAAAATCACATTTTGAAAGTAAGATTACTCGACCTCTGAGGCCCCGCCTTTCGCTCTGTGTGGGCGCCGCCCATTCCATGACGTCATTCTAGAATGGGCCTCAGCGGCATGAAATACAAACAACATCCAAACTTTTACAAAGACGGATGTGAATATTGCTTATATAAAAGGAAAGCGTTTAGCCGATCACCGCTAGCTCCACGTAGAAAGTGGGTGTGTCTGTTAGCTTGGGGGCGGGGCTGGCAGCTCAGACTCTTTTTGGAAGGGGAGGTTCCTCACTTGAAGTCCTTATTTGTTTATAATTAGGAGTGAGCAAAATAATACAGGTAAAAAAATGGTTTGTTTAAAACAGGTCCCGACATTCAGGATTGTGTGTTTCTGCTAAAACTGTTTTTAAGCTAAACAAACTAAAACCAACATGAAGCAAATATGGTGTTCTGGGGTCAGAAGTAGCAACAACTTTCTGATCTAAATGTTTGAGTGACAGCGGGGGCTGATGTTCTGACGTTCACAGGAGAGCAGAACGGGTTGGGGTGGGAGGTCAGCGAGGCTTGTCACTTCACGGCCGGGGTGGACCAGGTGGAGGTGGGCGTCCGTTCAGTGGGTTGGTGACGTTTCTGCCTCTCTGTAGTGTTCATCGCGCACCAACTCCCCTTTATTTGCGTTTTACGGAGAGACAGTTCCTGATCTCCTATCACGACTGATCTGGAGTGATGTCGGGCTGAACGGATCTCTGTTTACGCCTCAGTTCCAGACAGTCCGAATTCTTCTCCAACCCCTACGGCTGCTCCTTATCCCTCCAACTGTAGGGGAATTAGGTGTCCGAAATGCATTTTTATGGAGGAGGGGTAGGGACTAGATTAGGGTTAGGTATCACTCTGCCAGTAGGGTGACCTGTGGGGGGAGGAGAACTTAAGTTTTTCAAATGTCTCCGTTTGGAGGGCTAAATGTTGTGGAGAAGCTGGCAGGGGTGGGGTTCGGACATACGTTTTTTTTTCTCTCCTGATGACGTCAGAAAATAATGCCATGTTTTAATAACAACAGATACATCTGAGGTAATCTGTGTGATATTTTGCAATTCTATTGGTCAGTGAGAAGGTATTCTGATTGGCTGCTGCCATGACAAACACTCCACAGAATATTCCGGGGAAAAGTTTGAGGTTGTAATTGAGTCTGCGGATCAGTGTGTGTGTGTGTGTGTGTGTGTGTGTGTGTGTGTGTGTGTGTGTGTGTGTGTGTGTGTTCTGAGGACCTGGGAAATACGCTTCTGCAAGAGTTCAACTCATTTTTACCACGGTAAAGCTTTTTTTACTCAAGAACAAATGTTTTAGTTTTATTTAACACATTTTATTTACAGATGCTAAACTTGCTTGCATGTGTGGACATCTTGTTACGACTGCAAAATCCTTTTAATTCCACAGAAGCTAGAGGAAGGGGGCTGTAGCACAATGTGAAGGGGCAAGTGTAGGTAGGATCTGAAATGAGAACACTCCAAATTCTGATGTTTGTCTGGACGATGGTCTCCTGAGGAAGAAAAAAAGAGCTTCAGTCAGCAGAAAGCCCAGGAAGTCAAAGAGAAGAAGGTGGAAACAGGGTGGGCCAAACTCCCAGAGACCCTTCAACACCAGGAAAAGGGCCCCCTCCCACTGCAAGAAGTGCAAATACAAGGAGAGTCCGGGAGATCCAGGAGCTGCAGATCAGAGCAGCTGAATGAAAGTTAAATAGTTGTGGTTGGCTTCTTGAAATAAAATAAAAAACCTCGTATTTAACGTTGAGTTTCTCTGAACAGTCTAGGATTTTCTTTGCCAATCACTGAACTGTTTACCCTCCAGAAGTTGATTAACCTGATTAAATAAAAAAAAGGTCATTGATAAAGATTAGGAAAACATTAATAGAGGAATGATCTTTTTTATTTTTGAAATTTGCAAAAACTGTAAAAAATGTATTTCTTATGACTACAGTAAGTTAAAAATGACACATTCTGTAAGTTTACTGGATTGTTTTGTGTTCCTACGATCAGATGAGACACATTTCTTACAGCTTTGACAGATTCTTTACCGGATTAGAGTTTTCTGCTGGAGTTTCCTTTGCGGAGAAGTTTGTCTTTGTCCACACACTTTTGTTCAGACTGTGTTCGTCATTTAATGGTTCTTTGTACAAAAAATACAAAAAAATTTGAACAGAAGTTCACCACGGGAAAACCGTAACTGTTAGGGTTGACATGCAGTTAAGAAAAGTTTCTTTTGAGTGATGATAAACGGGTGACTTCCAGTTCTGGTTGATGACTTCTGGCTCTGATCATTGATGTTTGCCACATGGTCCTCTTGAGCTACGGTGACTGGTTAGTTCCAAAAAGACTTTGTTTGAATGGGGAACGGTTCATACTCACACTGTTAGTTTTTGATTTTTTGATTTGAAATGGTTTATTTCAAGCAATCAAATAAGAATAATACACAAAAACAATACAGTCATCAGTTATACATTCATACAATGACGAATCAAACTTTGGATAATTAGAGATATTAATAAATATTGCTTGAAAGGGAGTGGAAGGAAGCGAACTTCTACAATCCCACCCCTGTTCTACCGTAACCATTTTATTACATGATTTATCATTATCTGGTTCATAACTTTTATCAGACAGAATTAAGAATCCTGAAGTTTCAATAAAGTACATGACAAAGATGAATTACTTAAATGATGTCTTTTTAGAAATCAACATGGCAAATGCAGGTAATTTATTCAAAATATATACAGATTATGTTCCTTATAATATGTATGTGATTAATAAAAATAATACTATATCAGTAAAATAGACATAACACTGGTTCAAAAACTTTCTTAGCAAAATTTGATCAAGTATCAAAAGTTAAAATACGTGAAAAATTATGTTACATTATGAAAAATCATGAGTCAATTTTTCTATTTTTGGAGCAAGTGAAGTAATATAATTAGAAATCAATCACTTTAACCATGTTCAATGATCGATTAATCATTTTTCTTTATTATTTTTTTGTATTTTAATTTTATTTTTTATAATAAGGTAATGCTGTGAAGTAAAATAAAAAAAGGGTCCATAATCTGTCGAATGCCAAGTTTGGTATTCCTTCTTCTGCTGATTAACAGCCGTTCTTCTGGTTTTAGTTTAACTTTCTCTTGTGAAACCGAACAAGCTTGTTTGGAAATGAGACCACCTCTTCAGAGGCGTCTCGTCCTCTTGTTTGGTCCGGACTGTGGATCAGACGGTTGCATTTGCGCTTGGTCACTTGAATACAAAGGAACACAAACTCTAGAGTGATGACAGGAGACTCTTCCTTAAAAAACAGTGGATCTACTAAAAAAAAGCTATAAAAGCACCAGGACTGCAGCAGCCAGGCCGTATTTGTCTTGACTACAAATAAGTGAGCATAATTGCTCCCCTGCAGTCGCTGCCGATAATGTTATTACATCAAAATCAATAGCATTGTGTTCAACTGCAACAACAAAGCTTCAAGAGATTCCTAAGATTTATTTTCATAAAGAAAGCCCCCTGACAAATGTGATTAGCAGCCATTTGAGAGGGCCGTTCCCAGAAGGACCTGCTGTCACTCTGACCCTGCTTAACCTCTTGATTTTCCGGGTTCAAGTCCAATTAACCTTTGGGAAGAAGCCAGAGTGTCAGTGGCAGTGCAGTCAATAGAAGGCTGATAGTCATCATTTCATTTTCTGGTTCATCAAACAGACCCGGCCCCACCTCACCAATCTCAATCAAAGACACGCTCGTTTATCAGAGCCGACACTCGGGACAACCAGCCCACCGAGTCATGGTGTCAGAGTCTGAGGCGCCATCTGTGCATCAGCGCTGATCTGCAGCCGCAGGAGGGTCCAGGTTCTGGGAGGATGCTGCGCCGACGGTGGTCACGACCAGTGAAGGTGCTTGACTGTTCCTTAAAAAAGTCCAACAACTTCATGAAATGTTTAGGTTTTGTTGATGAGACGAGCCACTGCATGCTCTCCCGGTTGCTACGGTGACATCATGAGGGAGTTAAAGATTTCATCCTAATGAATCTGTCCACAGGTCAGAGGTTTGGTCCAATTTTTGTGAGTTTTAATGCACGTTGGGGGTGGGTGGGGCCATTTTTCCGGAGAAAGAGGGTCCTACTAATGATTAAAATGATTAGCATGGATCTCCAGCTGACACAAAACGACGAGGGTAACTAGCTATTGATGCAGCAGCTGTTTACATTATTGACTTGCTCATTTGGAGCAATTCATAAATCAGCATCTCTCATGCCTAAAAACTTCTGACATCATCTCAGCGCCACTCTGCAGTCTGCACGCTCCACGCTGCTGCGTTTTTCTCTGTGGTGGTCTGCCCGCCCTGCTGTGCACGTTCATCTGCTCCCTCACAAATCCGCACGTCTAAAGCGTCAAAGTCACCCACAGAGCCGGAGAGCTCCTCCTGCAAACATCCCCTCTGATTGAATGAAGGCGTGAGCCGGACGTCACGTCTTAAAGACATGCAGGGAAACAATCACTGAGCGCCGCTCTGACACTTTGATGGATTAGCGCTTCACCCGGCAGGTCAACTGGCGTTCTCCGGAGGATCTTATTAGAGGCCTGTTGGAGAGAATGATCCTCAGCAGATTAGGATCAGAGGAGGAAGCAAAGCTGCAGGACATTCTTTCCTATTGATGGATAATGTTGGGATGAAGAAGCGTTTTTTCCCCCAGAAATACCATTTAAAATATTTTTATTTATTTATTAATATTTACAACATTTATTTATTTTTACAATTTTTGTGTTTAAACATGAAAGCTTAAAGACCCACTCCAAAGAAAAATGTGTTTTGGGTGTTTTTAACATGGTCTCGTGGCATTTTTCTCATCATGGAGGACATACATAAAGAAAATTAAGCTCAAAATTGCACTTCTGAGTATTTCTTTATTCAAAAAAAATACGGTAGTTTGAAAAAAGCTTATTTGTGATGTAAAAAATACGCTGTGTGGGACACTAACTCCTTACTCCACTCCATTCTGATGCATCCACTCAGACAACTGGTTGGCTGGCTCCAATATGACTCCATTTTGGTTGGACTGGTAATGGTAGGTCTGGGGTGTGAATGGCTGTAAGCTAGCAGGAGAGCGTGTAATAGATGGGTAACGGGAAGGGGGGATTGGTCCATAATGGTCCTGCCCACAATTCCTAATCAACCCCTGCAGAAACTATGTCCTAAAGTACGACACAGGTGTTTTGATTTTGGCTAAACAGGGCAGAATCATAATTAAGGGTGTATTCAGACTGGAAAAGTCAGTTGGTCTGGACCGGGTCTGCTTCATTTGGTCCAGATCAAGTCCTGAACCTTGGGTTTGGTATTTATTCAGACTGCCGTCTGCCGGACATTTCTGTTTCGAAGCAAAGCTTGTAAACAAAAACATGTGCCTAAAGATCAATCTTTGGTCAGGAATTATGAGGCAAAACAACGAGACAAAGAATAATGGAGGTCCTATGCTTCCCAATCCTTGTTAGGATGGTTCTCTCATTCAAAATTTACATTTCTGAATCAAAGTCAGGTACAACACTTGTTACTTTTTGGTGTGTGGAGGCATGCTGCAAAGCGGTTACTGAGGAGACGACGAAGAAGGTTCGCTGCTAAGAGTACCGTCTGAGTGTACGCATGGAGAATGTTGGGAAAACAGTGTGAGAAACAATGTGTATCACGTTAAAACCTGATTGATGAGCCTGAATTCATCCGACCACATGTCAATGAGTCTCATTGTTGCTCCACGTTTGTCTGCAGCTCATCAGTTGCTTCCTTCCTACTCTGTTAACATCCCATAATGCCCGGCAACGGTGGTCCAGTTGTTCCGCTCCATGCATGGAGCCCATTCAGACTAAGAAAACCTCAGAGCAATCCAGAGTTCAGCCTGATTGGAATCGAACCGAGACTAACTCCAAACACAGGTCAGAGAGCGGTTCTGGTCCCGGACCAGAGTCCGCTGGGCGTAGTCAGACTGAAAATCTGTTGTTGCTGATTATCGGGGTTCGTTTTAAGCCAACCAAATGTGTGCAGTCTGAATAAAACAAAAAAAACCCACTGGGATCGAAGTGGGACTTAAAATATTTATAGACAATATATTTAAGGTTGTTTAACATCTTTAGAAATGTGTCGACAAATACAAACAAATACCAAACTCACTCAAGTCATAAAAGAAACATTATGAAACTGAATCTGACTAAGATGTGGATTTTTTAAATTAGAATGAAACATTATTTGGTATATTCAGTCATTGTAGGAGCTCTTTTGTTCGTTTGGCTTCATCAAACATCTGCATCCAACAGCAGCTAAGTTTCGTCATCTGATCTGAAGCTGTGCTGACCCGCTCCCATGAAGCAGGAAGTGAGGTCACAGAGTGGGAGGGGGGGTCTGTTGGGTGCTAATGACGTGCTGCTGGGACAGAGACTGGAGGTCATCAGGGGGACGGGCAGCTTTGTCGCCCCACATGGCCTTCAGACTAAATATGGGCCACCAGGGACTTGTTCACCTCATTGTTCAGCTGGGGGGGTCCTTGTCCAGCTCCATGGCAGCTTTATGTAAATAGCTACGCCCCCGCCCCCCTGACAGACGTATCTCTATTCAAGGATTTGTCTTTCTTTGAACGGGATTAGGATTATTCAGAGGGATTTAACATGTTTTTATGGAAAGACTTTCTGTTAAGGGGGATGATACTGAAGGGTCACTGCTGCTCTTTTGATGCTTGTCTGCTTCATTGCCGGGGGGTAGCGGGGGGGCTGGTGTGTCACAATTTTAATGGCAGACCAGTTACACACCAGTTACAGATCGACCCGCACCTCATTCTGAGGGTCTCTGAACCACTGGAGCGGATCGCGAAGCAATATTTGATTATCTGGTCTCATTAGTGGCCTAATGGTTCTGACAGACGGAGAAACAAACAAAACAGCAGGAATGACCCGACATCCAGACCTGAAATGGTTGAAATGGTAAAATAACATGACAGAGGAGGGAAAAGAGACAAATCCGTACTTCTCACTGACCTAAGGAAAGGAACGGGTTGAGGAGCTCGAACCTCAAGGTTTTTACCTGAGAGCAGGTGAGAAGAAAATAGAGCAGATATGGTCACATGACGTCCAAAGCAACCTAAGGACTCTGACACCCAAAATGTACATCTAATGGTTTTTTTAAATTTTTTATGGAACGTTTTTATGTATTTACCATCAGTCTCTTGATATTTTCTAACAGAAACTCGCTTGAGTCAGCCCTGTGTGCGTACTAATTATTAAACATTTAATTATTAGGAGTTATATTTAAAATCTTTTCTTTTTCTGCTCTTTATCAATATTATCCTTTTTATTTTTAAAGAGAAAAAGCTCATTCTCTGTAATGCTGTCATCAAAGGCTTCACTGTTTTGTTCGTTCCTCCTAATTTCTATCTCGAGACTTGTTCCACACAGAACCAAAAAGAAGAGCGGATTTGAAAGGAAAGGGCTCAGTCAGACTCGTGAGAGTCTCTAAATGTAACCTGAGATGAAAAACATGCTGAGTCATGACAGAAAGAACAAAGGGCCTGACATAAACGATGACGTGAGCTGTCAATCATTCCCCGAGCTCTCATCATTTCTGCTTTTGGGCGATCTGAGCTCATCTCTCAGTTTGACCACAAACATCACTCAGCTTCTTTGTTTGCTGAATCTCAGCAACAACAAAACTCTTGCTGTTTTTAGACTTTGCAGATAAGGTGTGGGTGGGTGAGGGGTGGGGGGTAGTGGGGTAGGGGGGTAGTGTTCCTGGCCGACGTGGGAAGAGTGATCACTGCATCAGCTGGAAGGCAGCGATGTGGCTGCCGTGCTTCCTGCAGGGAAGCCCTTGTTTCTGTCAATCAGCACGATGGAGACTTGTTCCTGGGGGGCCGAGGGGTAGGGGGTGGGGGCTCTCCTGTGTCCTCTCGGTCAGGGTACGAACAGAAGAAGAAGCCCCATCTCTCAGAATTGTTGTCTTTATCACAGCTCTGCCTGCAGATGAGCAGTGAATGCAGACTAACAGATGTTTCCCTTCAGAGAGACCAGCGGGGTGGGGGGTCTGCTGTTATTAGGACCCCCCCCCCCCCCCCAGACAGCTTGTTATCAGCTATGCTGAGAAACATTCCACAGTGCAGGAGTATTTTTAAGTGCTCCACCTGTAGCGTTCACTTATCAGAGATGATGGAAGTGTTTAGGTGAGTCGTTGTCATGGCGAAAAGTCTAGAATCCAGTTTCTGCCCCCCCCAGCCCAGAAACATACGTTAAAGCAGACCCGGCAGGAAACAAGTATGTTTTATTCATAAACAATAGATAAAGTAGAAGAAAAAAAAACATAAAAACAGATCAAATGGACGGGTCCGCTCAATCACAGGGTGAGAACAGAAATCAAATCAAATCAAACTTTATTTGTAGTGCACTGTTACACCGCGAAGCTACTCAAAGTGCTTTACGTAAAAACAATCAAATTTTAAAACAGAAGGATAAGACATTAAACTTTTTTTAATTTAAAACCCACATATTGTTGACAATGTGGAGATCCCTCTGAGGAAAACACTGGAGTCACAACTAAAATGTAAAAAGATTAAAATAAAAGTTAAAATAGAAAAACTACCCAATAAGTACATAAATAAACCATACTACACAGATATAAAATGGTAAATGTGAATAAAGAAATTAAAAAATAAAAATAAAATAAATATATATACATACACATATATCAAAAATAGTAATAAGAGAAGATAAATGATTAAAATATCAAATAAATCCATTCCTTGTTGTTGGATTGAAATTTGATCCAAAACTCAGTAGAAACTTCAGAAAAGTCCTTATAAACTCCAGGGTCACTGGGATCCCTCAGTGCCATCAGTCCTCCTGAAAGCAGGCTCTGGAGAATCTGTCAAACATTTGAACATTAGACCCAAGACCACCTACTTTTATTAAGGCATCTGGTTGGTCCTGACTGATAAATAAAAGAAAAATTATCATGAAAAACAAAATCAGGATTACCAAGAAGGTGTTAAAAAGGTATCAGAGCCAGAATTGTACTTCTGACCAACAGAATGACTGAGTAACAGCTATTTCGCTATAGAAGTCTACGGAATATAGCTTCTTGGATCCTGTGGGTACTTCCTGTTTGGGATGTCAGAAAGGATGGGTCACTCAGTCCAGGTCTCATACACAGCGCCGTGTGGTCCGGTTAGGTTCAGATTGGGTGCGTTGACCGTGATGAAATGTGGAAGTCTTGGTGTTTCGATCCTATAGCTCTTAGGACAGGGCACATCACCGGCCCGGTACAAAGGTGGTTCTGGTGGAACCAGTGTTCTCCATGCGGCTGGACTCGGTGCTTTTTGTGGGTCCTCCACATGTTATGAAGCAAAATGCAGCCTTTGTCTTCAGGATTCATTTATTAAAAGCTGACTTCTACTAGATTATTGTGGGGGAGGTCTTGAATGCATTAGCTGAGGGGGGGGGCATTTGGAAGAGTTTTTTTGTGCTCTCAAGCGTGTGCTGGTGCCACGGCAGGCTTTGCTGCAAGGAACAAAAGCAGAGCGAAGAGGCAGACTGCGAGCTCACTGCAGCTCATTTAATCATCAGAGTGCCGCTCGCTCCGATCCAGGCCGCGCACGGATCGATACGGCTCTTGAACCCGCATAAGTGACTGCTGACCACTCTCAGGATTACATTCATGTGGATGAGCGCACACACACAACCAGGCTTTTCATTGATACGGAGCATTTTGGACCAGAACCAGACATCAAAAATAGTAACACATCACTCCCCCACATTCCCTTTAACATCCCTCTGTTCAGACTTGAAAATGATCTTACTGTAATTTCATGTTCAATTAATTATTAACAGATATTATTATAAATTAATATGAAGTAAATGTTTTTAGCCATGTTACATGTCATGAGAAACTTATTAGCACAATAATTAGTTTCTTGATTTTCCAGCAGGCATTGAATAAAAGCTTAAAGAATAGAAAAAGATGCATAAAGTTTTGTTTGTCAGCTGATGGACAGTCAGACCCACATGGGGAGGCAAGGACGACGTTGATCCTGGTCTTCAGAGGCCCAGATGTGGCTCACCAGTTCTATGTCAGACCACTTAGGAACATTGACCATGTTTCGATGAGATTTTGACGAATTGTTGAATAGAAATAACAGGTTAATGAATAAAACACTAAACCAGCAGTTTACTGTCAATCATCAGCCGTGTTCTTTTGTCTTTCAGCTATTTTTAGGGCTGCTCTCTCTTTATTGTCGATCCTAAATGTTTCTCCGGGTCTGGAGAGTTCATAATTAGACTTTTATATAGAACATATTTAGAAAAATTATTTAAAGAAAATACGGTTTCATAACCAAAAAGGTTTAGTAAAATACATCAGAAGAATAAATAAATCTGAAAGTTGTACATTTGGAGGCATGTTCATTAGGCCGCGCTAAGGTCATTTATGATGCTGAGTCATCTTGAGCTCTGATTGGTTGGAGTCAGGTTATTCAGATAAAGCTGACAGGAAAGACGATGGGAGGAGCTTAGCGGAAGAGAGCCTCCTCAAAACAAAAACAAACATAAAAATAAGTAAACAGGGTTTTCCTGAAGACCTTTGAGCTTAAGATGTGTTTTTTTAATAACATTTCCAAATATTCAATCATTCATAAAGTCAGAATACAACCTAAATATTGTAAAAAATGTCTCCATATTAATAGTACTCTACCCTATGCCCTCCACTTCATTTCTATTTTTACACAAAGATAAATATGGTGTCAATTCAGCGCCTAATGTATCCTAATGCATAAAAAAAAAACTCAAAACGACGATTTCAGAATGATGACAAAAACAAATCGGCAGCTGAGAAAATATGATTGTGCTTTGGGTTATATCTTTTGGTTGAAATTGTGGGTTTTGGTTCTCAATTTAGTAATTTTGATTCGTGGATTTTGGGTTTTTATTCACGGTTTCACGGTTTTGATGCACAATACTTTAGGCGCTGAATTGACCCCATAGATAAATGTCAACCAAACTGAAACAAGAATTTCAAACAACATTGATAATTTAAAGTTAAACTATGGGATTTCCATGTGCTAAATAAGATTTTTGTTAAATATCTGTTTCCAGCTCTGTACTGTAATCATTTTTTACTGTAGTAAACTAAGTCTTCTATTTTGAGGAAATATTAACAAACTTATTGTATACAACCATTTTACTTGTATTTACTGCATTTTTGGAACAGATTTTAAAAACAGTAGAAATGACAGCAAAAGTAAACACCATAAAATAATTTAAGCAGCACTGCCCCACGTTTACCTGCATCAACTGCCAGGCGTCAAGGTTGCCCCCGCACACCTGCTTGAGGATCCGGTCTCACACACCTGTTCAGCATCCAATCAGTGAACCTATTTTAGTCCATCTCGCCCTCCAGCCTTTGTCGGTTCGTCAGCTCTAATGAAGGACTCACCGATCAAAGCCAAAGCCTACGCCAAGCCAAAGCCGACGCCCAAAGCCAAAGCCGACGCCCAAAACCAACGCCAAAGCCAACGCCAACGTCCAAAGCCTCCAGAACCCAAGCCTCCTGAACAAAATCCACAAGAAACTCTCAATCCACCCCCAAAGAACAAAACCCCAAAGAACCAAGACCAACGCCAAAGATCCAATGCGCAACCCCTTTTTCATTCTACAATAAAACTCACTAAATCAAACTAAGTCCCTGTCTGCCTTTTTGGGTCCAGCAACTCCAAACCTAACATTAACACAAAAAAAGAAAAACTATTTTAAACAAAGTAAATGAGGATTCCACTTTATCTGCCTCTACGTTTTCATCCCAAATATCTGTTTTCTAATTTGTGTTTAACAGCAGCTGTGTTTTCATCACACACGCTCAAAACTTTATCAAAGTTCAGGAAATGTCAACAAAACACTATTTAGCAGAGACAATAATGATTATAGATAGATAGATAGATAGATAGATAGATAGATAGATAGATAGATAGATAGATAGATAGATGACTTTATTAATCCCACAATGGGGAAATTTCATTTATCTGTGCACATAAACACAAACCATTCAAGTCATTCAAAAACACGACGACAGATGTGAACAATACTTTGATTGACAGCAGATCCATTCACATTTCTGCCACGACGCTAGTGCTCATCATCGTCTCTCAAAGGAGACGTCTGCGTCTTCTTCAGGCCATGGAGTGGCGAGCTCCTCACACGTGGGAAGGGCTACGGATGAAGCCATTTTTAGGAAATGGTGGTCGGTGATTTTAGAGAGGAGTTGTGGATCCAAAAACTCCACATGACACGCTCAACTTTTGATAGGCTGTGTGACGCCGTTGGACTTCTGGTGGCGCCCGCTGTGCAGCGCCCAAGGCAGCCGGGTCCTACCAAGAAGCGCATCGCATCATGACTCATTTAATTAAAAAAAGTGTTTCATTGCAGTTTTGTAAAATTTGGATACGCCTTAAAAAAAACACCTCTTGCAAACACAAAAAGCTTTTTTCAATAACTGCGACTTTTTTTTAAATTGTTGCGCTTCTGTTTGACAAAATTATTATCGTAAATCCAATCGGCGGAATTTCATGATTAATGGAAACACAGCTAGTAACTCAACCAAAAGACAAAGTTCCTTTTGATCTAACTGAAAACTGTTGGATTAATGCAGTTTTTTATTCTAGTATGTCCTGAATTTTAGTATGTTTTGAATTTTAGCATGTTTTGAATTTTAGTATGTTTTGAATATCTCAAGTCATTTATATATAAGAAGAAAAGTTTCAGCTCCAGAATTGGACCTTGTGGAATTTCAAAATAGCATCTATAATCAAAGAACAGAACCTGAACCTAAAATATAAGATGCAGAAAAGGAGGCTAAAATAATGACAGCCTGAACACCCAACCTGAACACAAAACACAACAAACCGACTGGATTTCAACGTCTCGAAAGAACAAAGCAGGATCAGCCGGCTGATGGTGGGAGATGCGCCGGGATGACCTTAGAGAGCCCTGATGGTGCAGCTGTGAGGCTGCTGCATCAAAGCAGAGGGAGCTCTTATCTCCGGGGTTGGAGACCTGTGCTGGTGTTTCGGTGGGTCTGACGGGTCTTGAGCCGCTGCAGGTTCTGTCACTGAAATCCCTGCTGTAGCTGCCAGCATCAAAACATCCACAAGCTGAGGCACAATGGCCACAATGCAGCTCCAGTGCTTAAGTGCGCGTGTGTCTGTGTGTGCGCTTGAGCGCCGGGGGTGGGGTTGGTGGTGGTGGTGGTGGGGGGGTGCACTTCAGTGTCCATTCAAACCCATCTCTGACATATTCCATGGCCTTGAAGTCTGTGCCGAGCGTGGCTGTGCTCTCTCGGCTTTGTTTACGGATCACGGCTTGTTTACTATGAAGCCCGGCACCAACCCTGAAGAGATGTGGGCCCAAGATGTTTTATCTCTTGTCAGGGGCTTGCTTCAATTAAATTAATGGAATCCATTCAGCTCTTTCCCTTTCAGGCCCAGACGACAGAGGAGAATACATTAAAAAGATCTTAGAGGCTTAAGATGCTACATCACAGCGTCAGCTTCAGTCACTCTCTCCCTCACAGACTTTTTCTTTCCTCTCTCCAATTGAAATAATCAATCCCGCTCCGTGGACACAGCACCCACACTTTATGTTTGCCTGCCTTGACAATATCAATTTTTGCCCAATAATGACGCGCTCTAATTAATCAGACGGTGAAGTGTGCCAGCCTGAGTGAGTCTGCAGCCTAAATGCTTGCATTCTGCTTTAACCCAAACGCCAAAATCCTGTCAGGAATTTCAAATATGTTTGTTAATAAACAAACTGCAAGAATTATCATCATCCTCGCTCTGATTCTTATTGTTAGACTGGTGTCTAACAGCCTCATGTAAGTTAATGATGACTGATCTCCTGCTGGGATTGGACCGTCAGAATATAGGCTTTCATTGTCATCGTTCTTCGCCAACAAGCACCAGAGGCTTCTTTTGTGAATTATGCATTAAGACATCACCAAGAGGTCTAATGCATCACGGAAAAAGGCAATAAATATGGCTATAAGTAGTCCATAAATGCATGAATAATGTTTTGTGCTGCATGAAAAGGGTCTTGAAGGAGAGCCTCAGCTATGAAAACTTAAAGAATCTATATGGTCTAATAACCCCCTCCTTTCAAATTCAGATTTTGATGGCTGTGGTCTTCTTGGGCACCAGTCTCATGGCTGCATTAGTGTTAAATCTGTGCATCTTTCTTCAAACATGTCTGTTTTAGAGACTCAGAAAGTCAGACTGAAGTATTTTTACTCTTACTTTGATAAAATGAAGCATAAAAAAGCAAATTCTGGATAATCGATGCGTGTGTCCCAGCAGCTGTCTGTCACCTTTTGTTCTTGTGGGCTAAAGTTGTTTTAAACTTTAACTTTAATAAAAGGCAGGTTTTTGTCTGTTTCATGCACATGTCTTGTTTTTTTCTGATTGTTCTACAGGTATTATGATTAAAGTAACTAGTTGTGTAATGCATGACTTGTTAGAGACCAAAATATAAAAAAAATAATTCATTATTTTTAAGAATGAAAAGAAACTGTTATTCTGTAGTGAACAGCTTAGAAACATTTAGACAACTTTAATATATACTTCAATTAAATAGAGTCCAGCTGATAAATTTAAGTTCAATCAGCTTTGTCATTCCTGTATTCCTGTCATTTTATACAACTGACTGATATTATTTATTTGTATTGTTAATACATTATGATTTGATTAGTTACTGTATGAATGTATAACTGATGATTATATTGCTTTGGTGTATTATTTCTACTTAATTGCTTGAAAAAAAACATTTCAAATAAAAAAAAATCAAATAACCTTTTTGGCTTTTTGGTGTAAAAACAATAACAAATTTCGAAATTGATTTTATTTTATTTAAAAAAAATCTTTGGCCATAATTTTAGGAGGACATCCCATGACTGATATTCCCTCTCACGGTTGGGATTTGACCTAGCAACACTTTTGTGATTAAATAACAAAATGAATCAAGTATATAATGGTTTCATAAAACTGACCTTCTGTCCCGTAACTGAAATACCCCTGCAGGAAATTCACCCATGTGGGTTTTTGACTTCTCCAGGCTTTAGGGGGTAGTAGAAGAGGAGTGCAGATGTGTTTTACAGTTCCCTTGAGGTTCGTGCGCCCACCTCAAGGGACGTCTTGTCGTGTGTGCGGTAGGTATATTGAGAAGTATTTGTAAAGATAATGTAAGTTACACACACTTATGATGAAAGGGTGATGGTGTCGTGTGGTGTCCTTGTGGCCCACTCTAGTTTAATACTTCATTTAAATTTAAATACTTCATTTAAAAAACAAACACATGATTAAACATGGTTAATATTAGAATTAGCCAAAGGCTTTTTTTCATCTGTAGTCCCCAGGCCTCAATTTAAAAAAGGACACACATATGTTTAATAAAATATACAAATAGATAATATATGGTATTACAACATATCATCATTTAATTGCAGTCATCAGTAAGGTGTGAATACTGGCTTGAAGTGTGTAAGTGATGCCACAGTGTTCAAAGGAGGTCTTGGTGTGGGGGTGACTGGGCACTCTCCTCCTTCTTTTCACATTCCACCATCCATTTTAGAAGAACATAAACACTCACCTGAGCACAGGTATTAGCTCACCTTTGCACTAACAGTTTGCATGATTGAATGACTGAAATATTTCACACTAGTTGGTATAAGTATGCGTGTGAACACTATCTGTTTTGTATACATGTCGACATGTGGACATTTTTGCAGCTAGCAGGTGTGTTGAGAACATTTCAGTGTGTGTGTGGACAGGCCCCGCCCTTTTTGTACTACATTTGAACCTTACCGTAATGATAAACAACCAGTAAACTTGTCTGCTCTATGCTGCTTCATGGTCTTATCCCCCCCCCTCCTATTATCACCCTCCTACCCCCCTCTCTCTCTAACATCCCTCCCTTTTCTTCCCTTCTTTCCTTTTCCATCCGGTCCAACACCCAAAATTTTCAAACATGGTTAAAATTAATAAAGTTTGGCCTCAATTACAAAAGGGGTTTATTCAGACATACCTCTGGTTTGTCTGAAGATTAATAACCCCTCTTGTTAAAGTAAAATATGTCCAACACAAGAGGCCCTCAGCTCTCATCTGCCTGCCTAGCTGTTGGACAGGACAAGTTGAGAGAAAAAACAAACAAACAAAAAAAAAAGTGTTCAAAGGACGTCCACAAGATGTTCACACGACTCACACTATGATCTTAAATTCTCACTGCCAGCCTGCTTGTGCAGGTAGCACAACCATTCGGCCTGCAACAACCTTCGACTAGTGATGACGTCACATTATGTGATTGGCTGTCCGTTGGTCCGATGACGTGTCAGATAGGGATTGGTCCGGACAAAATACGATACTACCATAGAAGAAGATATTATGCGTTCCAATGTAAACAAACAGAGCTCCGACATAGAGCGAGACTATTTTCTAAAGGTGCTTTTATTATTGTTATGATTATTATTAAGTGCATTTGCAGCCGAATAGACAGCGGTCCAAACCCTTCTACGGACCGCCCACTATACCAAAGCACCTTCTCTGTCTGCGAACACGAAGCTACGAGACTCCAGCTGCTCTGCTCAGAGACTCGGTTCTCTTGTGTGGAGCAGCAGGTTCATTCTAACAGCCACAGATCTTTTTACAAAGTGGGTTGTGGCAAAATCTCTATAAACACTACAAAGAATAATGTCAGACACAACATGAGGGAAAATAAATTTAGGCTATAAAAGGAAACGAGAAATGAAAATATATAGAGCCCGAGCAGATCTCCACGCTACGTAGTTTGTCCAAGTGGGGCCACCGTAGCGTGACGTCACCCTCAGTCGAAAGGACCCCGAACAGTTATTGCAGGCCGAATGGTTATGGTACCTACACCTGTACTGAGCACACGACAAGCGTGCAAGGAGAGCACACATTTAATTTGAACAGCACTAATGGGCTCCATGCACAGGATTTGGAAAAATTAAAAAATCTGTATGATGTGTCGGCGTCCCCCCATTTCATATCTACTTATCCTAAGGTGTTGTTTAGTTGTTGCTTCGAATCGCAGCATGCATGTAGAAAAAATGTGCATGAACATTTTTGCCCTACAGGCTGCATCAGCGGTCTACAATCTTGATATTCTATGTGGGTCACCTGTGTGTCCTGAACAGGTTTGTGTCCACCTTTCTCCATCCATCCATCCATCCATCCATCCATCCATCCATCCATCCATCCATCCATCCATCCAGTACTGGGTCTTGGGGGCAGCATTCTGAGAAAAGACACCCATACTTTCCACTCATTCCCACTTCCCAAGCCAGTCGAGAGACATACAATGGGGCAAAAAGGTATTTATTCAGCCACCAATTGTGCACGTTCTTCCACTTAAAAAGAAGAGAGAGGCCTAATTTTCATCATCAGTATACCTAAACTATCAGAGACAAAATGAGAAATAAAATCCAGAAAATGACATTGTCTGATTTTTAAAGAGTTTTCTTTCAAACTATGGTGGAAAATGAGCATTTGGTCACCTACAAACAAGCTGGATTTCTGGCTCTGTAACTTCTTCTTTAAGAAGATCCTCTCTCCTCCACTCATTACCTGTATTAATGGGACCTGTTTGAACTCACTATCTATATAAAAGACACCTGTCCACAACCTCAAACAGTCACACTCCAAAAGTCCAGTATGACCAAGACCAAAGAGCTGTCTAAAGACATCAGAAACCAAATTGTTGACCTGCACCAGGCTGGGAAGACTGAAGGTGCAGTAGGTAAGCAGCTTGGTGTGCAATCAACTGTGGGAACTTGCAAAATTGGTGGCTGACTAAAAACATTTTTTATTGAAATGAAGGGAGTTTGACTTAACTGAATTCATTACTGGGCTGGATAGTGGTGTCTTGGTTCCCACTCTTGCCTCGCAGCGCGGAGGCTCTGGTCTAAATCCCACCTGGATTCCTTCTTTGAGGAGTTGAGGAGTGGAGGTTTTCTCCAGGTACTCTGGTTTTTCTACAGTCCACAAATGTGCTTTATATGTCAGTTGATGACTTTAAATTGTCATTGTTGTCTGAGTGGCCCTGTGATGGACTGAAGATGTGCCTGACTTCCCCCACTATCATCTAAACAGAAACACGTGGGTAAAGAAAAAAGCTTCATTCAAATTTTCAGAATCAGTTTTGTATCTAAACAGATCTGCGTGTTTGTCAGAGCGGTCATGTTAATTACAGAGGCAGCCACGTATAGAAAATACGCTGTTATGAAAAACACATTGTGGAGATTCAGATGAAGAAGCACAAAGGAAATCTGGTTGATCTCATGACATGTGTTGAGACAGGCGTTCCTCCTGTCTGATCCTGTCACGGACAGTCCGAGGGATTTATGGAATGACGACGGGAAAGCAGGTATTACCAGAGACATATCATACGCTGGCCTAATTGTCGCTCTGCTGCCTCTCTGAACTGACTTTAAAATTACCCGTCAGCTGTCGGGGGGAAAATTATATGTCAGGCCTCTTATTCTTCTGTCCCCCACCATGCCGATATTAAACCCTGCCAGGAAGTAAAACCCTCAAAAGCCAAAACGCTGCGCCCATACAAATCGACTTTCTATAAATGGATGTACGTCTTTGTTTACAGTTTATTGAAAGTGAATGAAGCCTTTGACGCTCAGCAGCACAGACGGGTGACATGAAGAAGCAGCTGAGCTGTAATTCTCCTGTCATCATCACCTCTGATATCTGGGATTTAACTGCAGCTTTCTCACTTGAGGGTTTAATAAATGATAAACAAGCAAACATCAGCCTCATTTAGTCTGTGCGGACACCAGCGTGCAACCTCTGCAGGCACAGCGATTCTGAGGCTCCTTTATGAAGGAAACTGTGTTATTATCACCGTAGGAGGATTCCTGCTCTGGCTGAAGGCGCTTCCTGCAGCTCTGCTGTCAGATCTCACAGTCACCCCTGTTTTAAGGACAGACATTCAAACAACACCGCATGTCTGCCCTGTTTACCTTTAACACTTAAGGAAGGAACATCATGCTCTTCTACATCTAATATAAACTTAAGTAGGTCCATGTTTGACCATACCCTTCACCCTTTCATATCAGGAAATGTGACTCCACATTAAACCTGTCTGAGTCATTGTTCAACCTTGGAGCCACCATGGACAAATGACGGAATATGGACCTTTTCATTTATCATCATAACCGTATCTGTAACCTGGTTCAATCACGACGAGTACAATAATTCTGACACAACAACAACAACAACAAATCTTTTCTAATCATATCAATAAGCACCCCACGTTGCATCCTTATTTTAACGATTATCTATCTATTGGTTTGTAATAGAAATGTCTTTAATAAAGCAGTATTTCTTTCTAATGACAAACAACATGCACTTATTTTTAAGTCTTGGTCATATGTGATGATGATTTCTGAAATAAAGCTGTCATTTGATTGTATTAATACTAATATATTTTCTGGAATGATTTGCAGCTGTGTTGTAAAAAAAATAAACAATGGATCAGAAGTTAAGATCCAGATAATGTTAAATTATGTAATACATAAAAAATTTGAAAAAAGTTTTGGGAATTAAAAGTAAAAAAAAAGAACACAATAGGTGTGAGCTTTTACAAAGTCGCTCTCTCCCTTTCAAGCAATTCATTAAACTTCTTTTGACAAACTTATCATTTATTGGTTTCAATGTGTCCTGTACTAATTATAACTGAATTACTTACACATGTATAGGGATGAATGCGTATATATTTTCAAATAAATTCATGACTAATTATCCTAAGTTTAATATATCTCTGTATAGGTATAGATTTCTTTTTTGTCTAATTTAGTTTTATTTTTGTTTGGTTGTTTAAAATAAACCATTTCCAACTCCAAAAGCCAAATCCAGAACTAACTTTTGAAAGGATAGCTGTCATGTGATTATCTAGAAATGTTCAAGGTAATCTTAAGCAGTTATTGGTCTTTAAATTACAATAACAAAATCTAAAAAAGAACTCACTTAATTCCACCACTAAGCTCAAAACTTAAATGAGAGCCCTTTCTCTTTCGGCTTTTCCGATCACGGGTCACCACGGCGAAACAACCACTCTTTCGAGTATGAGTCGCATGGTCAACTTGTTTTACGCCGGATGCCCTTCCTGATGCAACCCTCTCAATGAATCCAGCCTTGGGACCGGCACAGAAGCATAGAAGGGAATAGGGAGCAGCCCGGATTTGAACCCTGGTTTAACGAACAGAAGGTGCTGCAAACCAACACGAGCTAAACCGGCTCCCAAAACTTAAATTAGAGCAAACAAGCAAAAATCTATGATTTTTCTGGCACTTCAGGCTCTCCATACCAGCTTTTGTCATCCCAGCAATGAGCCAACGAAGCAGCTGAAACGTATAACAACAACAACTAATCATTCTGACTTTTTAAGGTTTCTACAAATTTCTGTTTGAAAAAACAGCTGGAACATCCAGTGAGATCCCCCATTGAGTGAGCTAACATGCAGCAAATGTGCAGAACTCTGTTCAGCAAAGAGCAGAATGAATGGGTGTGGAGCAGCTCTGAAGCCTCAGCTGTTCCTCCCATCCCTCCTGACCACTGGTAGGTTGAAGGATCTGTCATTCTTCAAAATGGTTTGCCTGGAAAACTGCTACAAGTTTCAAAATTAAAGGGGCAGTAAAATTGAAGTTCATTTTACTGTAGAAACTGGTGACATTAGTAAAAATGTTGTGGATTTGAAATCTGAAGTGGAAAACTACAAAGATTCACTCTGAGCTGATCTCACAGAAATGCCAAACTTCACACTTATTAACAAATTAAACAAAAAATGACTGAGCTCACCAGCACATTTAAAAATAAACAAATAGAAATCTTAATGAAATTGATCGGGTTCCGTTTTTAAAAATCTGCTTTTACTGCTAATGTGTTGCCTGTTATCTTTATAGCGTTCAGTCATCATTATATCATTGCTCAGCAAGCCTGTGTTTTTCTGGTTTCCATTGAGGGGGGCGGTACGGTACGGTCTGGTCCAGTCCGGTATTTTGGGCGTTTCCAGTGTAAAATTGATCCAATTAGCTGGACCGAACCATACCATTTATGTTGTTGATCCATATAAAATGGTTCTGTTGAACCCCGTTGACTGGCTGAAAGTCGGACCGTCATGGCGCATGCGGAGGGAGGCTAATAACAACCACAATGGAGGTCATCCAGAAGCTCATTTTTTTCCGCTTGGCTTTTGGTTCTTTGTATCTCCATCGCATTTATTGTTGATTGGGAGAAGATTGCGGGCGGTGAAGCCACTTTCTTGGTGCTTCCTTTTGTCGTAATGACCTTCCGCCAGTCAACAGGCTTCAACAGTAGTTCCGCCCTGACCGGTCCGTTCCTTTTTTCATGGACCCAAAAGTTGCCCAAGAATGGTACTGTTCAGTTCGGTCCAGCCTAATGGGTCAATTTTATAAGGGAAACGCTCAAAATAATGGACTGTTGAGTGGAAATGAGGCTTTACTGTCTTTAGCGGCACACAAGCTTTGATGCATAGCCACTAAACTGAAGTAAATTATTTTTTTGAGGATATAAAAGTACTAGTTTATAAATAACTACGACTTTTAAAGAACCTCCAAGGAGCTTTGTCATGGAGGATAAATTCTTCTTCTGGGTTTTGCGACAGAGGAAGGACTGTGATGAAGACCTTCAGCCCCATCAGCTCACTTCAGTGTGACTGCAGAGGTTGCTCTGATGCTCCTGACCTCTCCAGGACCTTTTCTGGTACCGGGGAATCTGTCACAACCAGAGGTCACCAAAGGCGACCCTATCGGAGAAGAGGGTCATTCCAGCGCTCGGCGTTCCAGTTCAGGCGTGAATCGATTTTAGATTAGCGTTTGGTTCACGCCTGAACTGCTAGTGGCTAATGGTTAAGGACTTGTTAGACTGAACATCTGCAGCTGTGCGGCCCCGGTGTGTTTAAAGGCTGCAAATAAAAAGAGAAAAATGCCCCCGTAAACATAGCTAATGAAGTCCTTGTGGGTTAAATAAATGTGCTTGGTTTCAGCGTGAGGGGGCAGATATTAGCCCAGGCAGTTGGAGCCTGACGAAGAGCTAAAATTACTAATTAGTTTACTGATCAGTTGTACTTTGTTCGATTGATTTGCAATTAATTCTGTTGTGCGGTGCCTAAAAGACAGAGGCTGGCGCCAACCTTGGAGGTTGTGGATACCTTATACTCACTTGGAAGGAGGGAGGGAGGGAGGGGGGGTCAGAATATCAATACAGTGTTGTGAGTGTGGCCCAGGACTGATCCTGTCTCCCTTATTTGTTGGGGCTGTGAGGCGCGGCGTACAGAACCATACATTCTGTGTCCATTTTAAAAGAGACGTGATGGATGATTTATCCTCTTAAGTGCAGATGGGGTGGGGGGGGGGGAGTAACCTTGATCTGCCAGAGCCATTAGTGTGATCTTATGCTTTGGGATACACATAGTGGGATTAATGTTTTTATACTCCGCAGGGATGTATTATCCAGAAGTGTGGAGTAAATATAGGCCTCGGCCAATGAAACAGCAGATCAGCGAAGAACTGTCGCTGTTTTTGAGATCGCGTCCAGAGTTTTATTCTGAAAGTGTTGGTAAAATAGATGACACGGCATCAAAATAAGTTAAATAAAAACCATCTGCTAATCTGTTGATACTTCTGAAAAACATGTTTTTGAGATGACACATTTGGATTGAGTTTGATTTAAATCATTTTAAAGCAGCTGTCCCCAACCTTTTCAACGCCACGGACCGGAATAAATGACGTCACATGACGTAGGCGGATGAATACTACAGCATCGCTACAGTGACGGCGGACCAAAAACCTGACAAGACGAATCCTGATTTTTTTTTTAGACACGATGACATCATACATCGCACAGGTGTCACCATCCTCTCCCCTTCCCTCACTCATGGTGCAAAAATTAAGAACTGTCTATTAAATGCAGCTTTCTTTTTTTTGGAAGTCGAAGGCTCCTCTTCCGTCTCCTGGTTGTGCCTTTTCCCGTTGGCAAAGAAACTTTCCAGATGTTTGTTTTTTACTCACTTTGTGAGCTCCTGGGTTTTATTTTAGCGGTAACCTGTCACGTGACGAAGAGCGCCTTGGGCTGCGTCAAGACTGACATGGACGGATAGAACAGAGAATCGGGTAATTTTTAAAAATAAAACATCTTTCAGATTCAGAAAAAAATAAAACGGAATTAATGTTAGTTATTTATGCTTTTGGTGCGGCCCGGTACCAAATGACCCACGCACCGGCACCGGTCCGCGGACCGGGGGTTGGGGGCCGCTGTTTTAAAGCATCATAGTTTCATGAGGCGCAGATCCTAGGATGTGAGTCCTGATACATCCTGGTAGAAAGAGTTCTTCCTCCAGCAGCAGATTTCCTCTTCCATGCATTTCTTCACCATTTGGTGTGAAATTATCTTTCTTTTCTTAATATTAAATTTTGTCATCACTATCTGCTTTTGTCAATTCTACTTTGATGAAACTGAGAGGAATTAATGCTTCAAAAGAACAAAAATGTCTGTAAATGTGGCTGATTGGAATGCTTTTTTGTGTCCCTTTAGGCCCTTTAAGAAACAACAAACATGATAGTAAAAAAGATGTTCTTTCCTTGTTTTTGTGGTTTTCAATAATTATTACCAGAGGCTTCCCACGTATAATTTTTATCGAGTGTGATAACATTTGGATTAAGGATGGACAAGTTTTGGGTTTTTCATACTTTTCTGTTTTTTGGGGGGAACATTCTGTTTTATTGAAGTCTATAAACATCAAATCCTGACAAACACGACTAATTCAGGCCACTTTTCCACTCCTCACTGCCATGAAGACATCAATGCCTTCATGGATTCTGTCTGTCAGAGTCCTGGATTCATACAATCTGGACAAATTAAATAACTGTTTTATACTAAATAAACCTTTTACTAAATGGGTTGGGCTGCGTGAGGTCAAAACAAGTTCAATCAGCTTTTGTCCGTGCTTTAGATAAAAGGATGCAGAGAAAACTCTTCATTTTTGCCTCTGTTGTGACTTCACTTTCAAATGTAGTGAGGGCCAGACCTACTGCACAACAACAGGCACACAAACGCCTCACAAACAGCCTGCAATTATACACATCCCAACTATTTTTGATGGAGGGGTTTGATCCAAGAGCATGAATTTAGCGAGCACCGAATCAATCCCTGCTCCTCCCTCCCTGCCTCATGGGGGGTGAGCCTAATGCTCTATTCCTGGAGGAAACGGAGATAAGGAAGTGAAAGAAAGTCTTGACCACAGATGCTTTCTGAGTCCAGACTGAGCTTTTTAGCGCCGGCTGTGCAGCGATCTGGTTACCTTCACGTTCACAAACACGCCAGAGGCTTCCCTGGAGATGCGGCACAGCAGCTCCACTGTGTCTGGCACGGCTGAGAAAAAATGTGTTGGACGCCACCCTGCATCCTGCCCCCACCCCCCCGCTGCCCCCAGCTTTTGTCACAGATCCACTGCAGCTATCCGTCTCACCTGTTGGAGGGTCTCTCTGAGGATCCGGCAGGTCAAAAACAGCGCAAAGATGACAAACCCATGCAGACGGGCAAGGCTGCTTCTGTTGGGTTTCTGTGAAACCAGACAGACACGACCTGCTGAGCCTCGTCAGGAACAGAAAAAGACTCAGTTTCTCCGCTCTCTCATTATTTTTCCAAAAGCATGCTGGGATAAATGACTACTTAAAGGGCCAGAGAGCATGTAATAATTACCCAGCAGCTGAATATTAAGAATATCATTTCTGCTGGTATTTCCAGACAGCTTTGGGGGAACTTCCACGGCAGCGTCAGTGGATGGATTTACGGCCTGGAACTGCGGTGACCCGTCCTCTAAAACCCCGACGTGATGCTGAGTTTGTCTTTGAGGCTCTTCTGCCACACCTGCTGTCAGTATTGATCTGGGTGGGTCACACCATCGAAGGTGAAGAAACTCACCTAAGATGACAAAATGCCTCCACGTTCAGGTTGTTTTATGCTTAATAACTGTCAAATATGTATATTATTAACAGTCTGTTTGTATCTTGATGCTTTGTCTGTAATGCTTTGTTCGAAATAAAAAATGTAATCTGAAAATTTCCCTGAAAACATGAATAATTCTGCTCTAAATAATGATAAATAATGAATAAAACCAGAAAATTAAAATCAGATTCTAACAGACTTGTCAGCTTGACATGTTTTTTTTTTGTCATGTTTCATGTTCACTCCACATGATTTCAGTTCTGTCATGGCTGAGGAACAAAGACAAATAAATGTTAATTTTCACGCATTTTGCTGGATTCCAATTAAACATTAGAGCCACTGGTTCATTAGAAAATAAACAAACAAAAAAACAATCCATGAAATATCAGGACTGTTTCTGTCTCTTTTCATTCCTGGAGTTTCTCACATCAGATTTATTTAGAAAGAGCGTTAAAAATACAGATTTTAAATAACAAAGCAAGGATCCACAGGCGGCTTTTATGAGGGTCCCGAGTCCACTGCATCCAGACAAAAGAGCACAAAAGCTCTGCAGCCATTTAAGGACCCCCACCATCAAGACAAAAATGTAATTAGACATTAATTGAAGACTGCATGAAGGCGCTGCAGTGTGTGTCTGTATGAGAGGCGTAGGCACAAACGGAGCCACCTCACGGTTCATGCTCAGATCTGGTTGGTGAGACGTTTATGAGTGACGCTTCCAGTTGTTTTCATCTGACAGAACTGCAGCAAAATAGGTTTCCTGACATGAATCTTGACCACGAAGGCTCAAGTTCAGATCATATAGGCGCTGCTATGCGCAGCGGTGAACGTCAGTCCTCGCCACCTGCCTCGCCCTCAATGCTGCCACCATCCCCGTGGTGCCTGAGCAGCACAGCAACATGCAAACCTCTGACCTGCTTCCCAGTCTCCCCTGTTAATAAATGGGAGTGAATGTCGGCGAGTTTGAAGTAAATCGCCCGTCATTTGGAAGGTTCCAGGTCTGAATCAGACATAACACTCGTAGAAGCTGCAACTGCATCCCTGTGGTGGTTGACTACAGATATGGCAAAGCTTTAAGAGGATTCAACCTCACATTGTTCAGGTCCACTAGTCAGAATGTTTTGGTCTTTCAAGTTACAGATGTCATAGCAAGCTTGATTTGGGCTTAGAGGGAGTTTGGTAGTTTAAATCTCGCAGGACCTGCTGACCAATCCAAAGCCCCAACCTTTGCTGCCTCGTCTTTGACCTGGACTAATCGGCTGCTACATTAATCTGATTCTCTTCCTCCTCCTCCTCCTCTTCCTCCTCCCCGGCCACCCTATTTTGAGAATGATGGCTATTATTTGTTTATTTCCATAGCAACCATTTAATGTTTTGGTCACCTGGGAATGACAAACAGGTCTATGCAAGTTTTAGAAGAATTGATGAAAGCAAATTGTTGGATTTCCTCAGTAACAAAGGTTTTTTGTTAGCCACGCCCACATTCTTAACATAGTCATGTCACATGACATAACTTAACCATTCAGTTAATCTTGAGCCAAGGATACATGTATTAAAGTCTCACACTGCTCCAGCTACAAAATACGAGCAACTTTTTGTTACTTTTCTGAGCTTTCCATACTGTCGCTTAAAATCTACAACAATCTAAATCCAACATTTTTTCCAGTGATGTTCAAGGCAATACATCAAAATCTCCTCCGAGTGTAAATGTGTCGATTATTTCACACTTTTAAATGTGAAAATTTTACACTTTGCCACAAAATGGCTATAGACCCTGTGGCCATTCCATAATAGCTTCTAAACTTCCCTTGGATATCCCCGACTTGTATGTTTTGGTTTCAATAGTAGACATTTCTAAAGCCCCATAACATATTTTGGACCCCACTCACCGTTTTGGCGGAGTCTCTCGCTTTGATGTCATCTTCTAGTGTTGTTCACTATGCCCAGAATTCATCATGTGGCACCAGTGACATTTCCACTCAAAGGCGCAGTACGGAAGAAGAACCGGTCCTTGCGATCCGGTACAGGACAAGCAGCTTCTTCACCGTGACTTCCCTGTCTCAAAAGATAAAGAGTCTGCACAAAGGTTTTCGCCCAAGGCCCTGCAGGACCACATGTGTTGATTTGGTGTCTCTAGCCTGGATATAAACACATTTAAATATTCACATCCATACTTAAGCGACCAGTTTGTTTTCCAGAATGTCAAAAAGCTCTAAAGCCTTGTTTCCACTGAGCAGTACGGTGTGGACCGGGCTGGTATTTTGAGTGTTTTATTATGAAATGGAGCCATTAAGCTGGACCAAACTGAACCATTTTTGGGTCCCAGTTGGTTGCAGGTCCATTGAACATAGCAGATAGGGAGAAGCCCCTGTTGAACTGATCCGTTGATTAGCTAAAGGTCATTAGAACAAAAGAAAGCGTCTGTGTTCCTCTGCACCGCCCGTAACGACATGAAAGAACCAAAAGCCTCCGTGGAAATGAAGCTGAAGAGTCCCAAAAACATCTGGAAGAGATCTTCTCTACAGATTGTCCTGGTTCTGTCTCTGGACGCCTGGGATGCAAATACGGGACACAGCCCAGTCTATGTCTTTATGGTCAAAAATGTTCACCATTTTCCTGTCATTCTTCTTGTCCAAATGGGTTTCATGACTTGTTATTTTCCAAAGGATTCTGTGACACTACTTCCTTGTTTTGGAAAGTCAGGTTTGCACCAACGCTGAAACACGATTCGTGAAGATTCCTCGATAAATGAGCTCTCCTTTTACTGCTGACAAAATCTGTCCGCGCGGTTCAACATCTTTGATTTGTCTCTATTTTTTATTTTCCACATAAAAAAAAAATTCCAAATAAGCTGGTACGAAGCTTCCCATCTGACTGCTGTCTGCACTGCAGCATGAGGACAAAGACGGTTATCGTGGGGGATGAACAGAGGTGTGCAGGTGAAACTGAAACCCTCAGGATAAATAAAATAAGATAAAGCTAAAGAAGACAGCAGACATGAACGCTAACAAAACTGCACACTCAGTTTAAAATGTCCTTAAAATCAAAGCTAATTTTAAAAAGTTTTTTCCTGTCATTTTTCACACGAACCAGACAGAAGCTGAACCACAAAAAATCACCAGACTCTCCATCTGAACAAAAACTGCTTTCATGGCTGAGTCGGAAAAAGCGTCTTTGCTATGGAAACGCAGTGATTTGTCTGTCACAGCAGTCAGATCCAACGGCATCTGTTTCTCTTTGAAGGAGAGGAGCCTCAGATGCAGGAAAATGAAAAAAATTGCGATACTTTTCTGTCATTTTGTTCCGGCTATTTGGAGTCAAATTAGATCAAGGGTTGTTGCTTCTGTCCTTCCGCGACACAATGAGGCTGACTGATTGGCTGTGAATGAACCTCTTGAAAAGATCAAAAAAGTTTCCAATCAAAGCCTGTTTCATGCCATTTATCAACATATATAAATGTGTTTAGATGGAATGAGTGCAGGCTGGAGAGCCGCAGCAAACAGGCGGCGTCCGCGGTGCCGAACCGACTCCTCCTATGAAACAATGGCAAAGCTGCTGTCAGATGTTGGTTTGTTTAGGAGGAGCGACGTTCACTGCTCCATCCGCAGGATCACTCTTCAGGCCAGCAGGCTGATGAACATTTAAACCAGCGTCTTTGTCACCAGATGGAGGAAAACAGGATTTGGCTGCATTTCCTGAAACAGAAGCCTGAAGGGGTTCCTGGTGAAGAGCTGCTGAATTATCAGCATTTTTCACTGAGTGGTTCATTTTGAATTTAAATCTTAACAGAAAATTGAAACCTGCCGCATATTTTTAATGCGTTAGAGGAGAGTTATTCAAACAACACCGAAAAGAGAAGTATTTCTTTAATCAAAGGCGAATAACAGCTTGTTTCTAAATATGAAACTACACAATAATGAAGAAATCCATTTAGCCAAAGATCCCCTGTTAACCACATTGATGCTTAAATGGGTTCAGGATCATTTCTTCCTGGCTTTCTGTAATCCAGCAGCACATGTAGCTGTAAGGCTAGTGGATCCAGGATCTAGTAACTTGTGGATCGGGGATCCAGGGATCTACCAACACTCCACGCCGAGGTCTGGATCAGGTTGAGATCTGGATCAGGTTGAAGCCTGGATCAGGTTGAAGCCTGGATCAGGTTGAAGTCTGGATCAGGTTGAGGTCTGGATCGGGTTGAGGTCCGGATCGGGTTGAGGTCCGGATCGGGTTGAGGTCCGGATCGGGCTGAGGTCCGGATCGGGCTGAGGTCCGGATCGGGCTGAGGTCCGGATCGGGCTGAGGTGTGGTTCGGGTTGAGGTCCGGTTCGGGATGAGGTCCGGATCGGGCTGAGGTCCGGTCTGGATCTTTGCAGCTCTTTGATATCTTCTCTTTCTTGTGTTGGTAGATCTGCTGCTGTCCTTGAGCCACGGTTCTGATGACCCGGTTTCACCTTCAGCTGAACACAGATGGATTACAGTAATCTGATTACTGTCGACCTGCGGGCCTTCATCAGCTTTCTTCCTAAAGCCTTGATGGTCTTTCTGATGCTGCTGGTGAATTTCTGTCATGTTTTCCTTTTCTGCATCTTCCTCTTCAGTCTTCCTCACACGGAACAAGCTGAGGCCTGCAGAGGCTGCGATGACGCTCCTCTGGTCTTGAACTTCTGAAGGATAATCACCTGTTTTTGGTATTCTTTTTACTTTTTCTCCCTGCAGTCCGTTGAAATGGCTTCACAGCCTCCACAGCTTGACGTGCACCAACAACTGCTCTGCTCTGACCTTTGGTGTCTTTCCTCCCACACTCTCAGCTGAGTGCAGCAGGGCAGCAAACTGAGCAAACTTCCGCTTTCACTGAGGTCTGCACGCCGCAGCGCGGTGGTCATTCATCAGAGCTGAAGATCCACATCTGACCTCTGACCCCCCTGCCTCCCGCTTCAGGGCTCCTGATGCTGACCACTATTGCCCCGCCTTTTCACGAAGGCGGGGCAACAGACACATTATGACGGTGGCAGCAACTTTTGACTGTTGTTATAAACATTATTGGTTTAAGACTCAGCTGCTTGATTTAAACGTTTCATGCTCACTTTAACTTTGTTTCTTAAAACAGATAATTAAATACTTTGTGAGAAAAATGTCCCAAATGTTTTTTACTCATGCATTTGTTTTAGACACAGTGATCAACATTATAGTTTTTTAATGCAAAAACATGTAAGTTTGACATTTTTCCTTCCTGCTGGAGTTTGGGTTTTGAATAAAAGCTTTTTCTGTGTCACCTGTTTGCCTTCATCAAACGTTTGTTTTATGAGTCAAATGTTGCAGGTTAGGCTGAGGATGGGCCCGTACTTTCCTCAGGAGGACCAAAGGTTCTGACCAAAGGTTCTGACCAAAGGTTCTGCTTTAATAGAAAGTTTTGGAAAATAATGAATAAAAAAATTATTTAAAAAAATTAAAAAAACCTACAGGGCAACTTAGTCACTTTTTAACTCTGACATTCAATTTAAAAAGATATGTTAGTTTTTGAAGTATGTTTTTAAATATTAAGGTGAATTAATCTACATTTTATTCTAAGTTACACAAATACATTTCGGTAAATGTCTAAATGTTTAGTACATTTTTTGCATGTTGTTTGTTTTCAAATCTCTCAGTCAAAGTGTTTATTTATTATTATTATATGTGTGGATCATTTAAATTCATAACCATGTATGTTTTTTATTTCTATTTTCCAAATAGAGAATTTCATAAAAAGAAAATAATTAACAAATTAAGCTATAGTAATTTATAACAAAATGAAGGATTTGTTGGTAATAAATCTATATATAGTCTATGTTAATGTTCCACAGTTTTGAGAAATGACTAAATATTTGAATATAAATGTTTGGGGTAAAATAAACATGTTCTCATTTTTTTATTACTGTATGTTTATATTTTAATCATTTATGTTCAAAACAAAAGCATCACAAATGATAGTTTAAAATAACCATAACACAAATGAATAAATATATGAATGCAATGTACATGTATTAGTGGGTCATAGATCCATATTGAGGGTTTGTCACAGCTGTAGACTGCCTGAAGGGTTTTGACACAAGCCGGCTTCAGTCGATCTCATCACACGGAAGAGTTTCTCTTGATTTAAACCAGATCCTGAATCTGATCCTGGAACTGCATCAAACCCGAGATCTTTATGCAAATGTCCTGTTATACATTTTATTCTGTCTGAACCTTAGAAAACAGTTTTTAATTCTTTCCAGTCTATAAAAAGGACAACGAGTTAAACTAAAACACCCAGACTGCCCCCTACTGGACAGACAGCATCAGTGTCATCTCTGCAGAGGAAGTCCTCTTTGTTTTATCCCTAAACAAATAAAAAAAAGACATAAAGAAATTTTATCACTTACACTTTTCTTTTTATCATCATCTCCCTTCAGTGAGTTCAGATTAATGACCCTGTGTGGCTGAATCAACATATGATGCTCTAAATAATTCTCCTGTTGCTTTTTTTTATTTATAAACTATATTTATGTGGTTTTTAAAGTCCCCCCAACTAAAATGTATTTAAAAAAAAGAAGTTTGATTATTAATTTAAAATTCCATTGTTTTTTTGTTTTATTTCTTGTAGCTATTCAGGAACAAATTGTTGGTAAACTGCAGTGATAAAACCTCATCTAGACTATGGGGAACCTAAATTATTGGGTAAAATAATCTCGTTAGGCTGAGCTAACACATTCTTATTTTTAAATAAAACTGATCTGAAATGTTCAGACAGATTCTGGTAGAAGAATATCACTTTCTCTGGAGAGGTTGGAAAACCCCGTCAAGCAGCAGCTCAGTTACCTTTTTCCTCTCATGTGTGGTGAAGGTGATGTCCTGAAGCTCAAACTGAACATCAGAGCAGAAAGGAATGGAGGTGTCAGTGACTCATCGCTGCTTGAAAAGAACAGGAAGGACCTTTGAGAGCAGCTGAATTCTTCTCATTGTGGAGAAAAATGCGCACAAAGCTCTGACTTTTTCCTTTACTTCTGGTCTGCAGTAACTCAGCAGGTGAGGGTTGTGTTGTGTTCAGGGGACGGCCAGGAAGCGGGACTGTCAGCACTGCTGATGCTTAACTCTCTTTGCAGAGGGAGAGATGCATCTAAAAACCTAAACCTGTGCAAGAAGACCTGAGCAGGATTTAGTTGTTCTTTTCCTCTTTGGTTTGTTCTTTTGTTTTCTTGCTGAATGCTGCCTGTAATTTATTTGAAAACTGAATCAGGATTTACCCTGGAGATAAAAGGTTCCTTCACACTTTAAAGTCAGACATGGTGTACCACAAGGATCTGTGTTTGGTCCATTTCTATTCAATCTTTACATACTTCAATTAACCCTATCATATCGTATTTATAAAAGGCATTTCTGAGACCCCTAATCCAAACCATTCATTGAAAAGAACTTGGTCAATTGTTTTCTGCCCTGTGGTGGATCATTATTCCACTAGGGGCAGTAAAGGGGCTTTTCCTGCCCAACTCAAAATGGCCGCTTCCGTGACACCTGAAAAAAAAACTTTTGATGGGAAAAGTTTAGCTATTATTCTAAATTTTACGGTGAGAATAACTCATCTATTGGGATTTTTCATTTGTTGTTGAATTCTTTATAATACAATTACACCAAGTAAAAAATTTGTGGATTCAATTTGGGACATCGGCTAAATAAGGTCCGTTTTCCTGAACACTCATGTCAACATTTTGCATCTTAAACTTATGTTGTTATGAGCAACAATTTACAAAACCCCAAAATTGATCAGAATTGATATTACCGATAATCTCATAATAAATTATATTGCAATTTTTTTTGTGGATTTCATCAAAGGGTTTAAAAAACATCTGAATTCCCCCCAAATGTGAATGAATGTATGTGTTTATGGGTGAATAGGACTGTAAGTGTAAAGCGCTTTGGACGTTCTTACAAGGAAGTAAAACGCTACACGAGTATACACCATTTACCATTTTAAATCCAAATCCTTCCTATTTACTTTCTACATTTCCGTCACACGCGCAAAAATTTAACTAAATTCTAGGAACGTCAAAAAAAAACACTATTTCACAAACTGTTTCCATTGAATCATGATTATCCAAATAAACACAAACCAACTCACCTGATAAGTCATTCAAAAACACGGTGACGGACGTGAACAATACTTTGATTGACAGCAGATTCATTCAGATTTCTGCCACGGCACTGGCGCTCATCATCATCCATCAAAGGAGACGTCGGCGTCTTCTTCAGGCCATGAAGTGGCGAGCTCCTCACACGTGGGAGGGGCTACGGATGAAGCCATTCTGGGAAATGGTGGTCGGTGATTTTCCAGAGGAGCTGTGGATCCAACAGCTCCACATGACACGCCTAACTTTAGATGAGCTGTGGGACGCTGTGCAAGGCAGCCAGTTAGAGCATCACGACCTGGCTGTTGGTCTGCTGTTGATACGCCTCAAAAACCACTTCCTCCAAATGCAAAAACATTTTTTTTTAATAAACGCAAGTTGTTTTTTTTAAATTGTCGTATTTGCAAAGTGCAGCTGCTCTATGCTTCTGTGGCGTCTTTCTCGAGAACCAGGAAAATATCGCATTGAGCTAATTTCTTATCGCATATCCGATTTGTGCAATTTCATGATTAATGGAAACGCAGCTTGTGTCGCCAGGAATATGTTAGGATGTGTAAACTTGTTTTCAACCATCATCTCTTTTAAAGATGCCGTTTTAAAATATTAGCTCAATCTAGAAAAAACAGTATTCATTCTATTTCTTTTTTTACTGTTCCAGATGTTTTGATGAATAATTTCTTTTTAAGTCCTACCTGCTCTCGTCAGACCTCTATTACAATTCCAAATAATTAAACTTTTGAACATGGTTTTGTGTTTACTTCACTAATTCAATTACTTTTTAAAAATTTTCAAAGAAAGCTGAATAATAGATTTCTTTGGAGTTGCATCGAGACCTAATAGCAGAAAACCGAGATGCATTCTGTTTTGTCTTTTAAATGCACCCCCGCGCCCTCCACCCTTTGAGCTGTTCAGCTGGCCTTGATCCTCTTCCTTTTTAAAAGGATTCAGTTTAACAGCAAAGTTTCTGAAATGAAAACCCAAGAAAACATCCATGTCTTATTATGGTCTGGAATTCCCCGCACGCTCTGCAGATTATTGTCAAACACTCACCGTGAAGGGCTTCAACACTCATGCCTGTCCTCATACCTAAAAAACATAGTTACCATCATCCGCTGCACAATGGATGACTTTCTGATGAAATATCACGGCGCCGACCTCAACAACTCGTCTGTTCGAGAGCGACACTCGACGAACGCGTCGACGTGTGCGCTTGACCGGGGCTGCTAAGGATAGCTGAGGAGAAAGAAGAAAGATCAGTCTGAGGAGATCCTTTCAAAGACTGAAATTCATCTGCAGAGTGTTATCAGAAACAAAATGAAAACACTCAACGGGGAAAGTGATGAAAGCAAACTGGATGATTACAGACAGATCAAAAGACTCAACACAAGGCCGGCTCTCTTAGATGATGGAGAGGGATGAAAGTGGGTCAGAACATCTTGGAAAAACATCCTGTAATATTAATTGTTCGAAAATTTGATGTCTGCTCAGATGTCTGTGTAGATGTAGATGTCTGCTCAGAATATACAGTAGAAAAGTCCAACCTACTTCATGATGTAATCATGATCTCATCCCTTCTGTGTCGATCAGGAGAAGACGTTAAGCATTCCCAAAATGGACACGATAAACAAGAAGTCTCTGCTATTACTAGGGAATAACCATTGACTTGTGATGAGTAAAGCGGACTTTAACCTGATTGCAAGATAATTATGTAACTTTACTCCCAATGTTTTTTTTACTTTAAAGCTGAAATTAAAATAATTTAATGGGACATTTTTATTCTGTTTTTGAGAAGGTCATCAGGCCGCTCCACTACTGACTGTTTGTCCTTCAAAATGTCTTTAGGTCGCTCCACTTTGGCTTGTTTGACTTTTAAAAGGCCATCAGGTCGCTCCACTTTTACCTGTTTGTTTTTGAGACGATCACCGAGCCTCTCGCCTTCTGACTGTTTTTGAAGAGGTCATCAAGCCGTCACTCTTCTGATAACCTCTTGCTTTGTTCCTCTTCTGATGGCTTGTTTTTGAAAAGGTCACCGGGCCACTCCGCTTCTGACTATTGGCTTTCAAGGTTTTCATTGTGCTGCTCCTTTGCTGCCTCTGTTGCTTTTGAGGACGTCTTAAGGCTGTTCCTCTTCTGGTAGTTTGTTTTTTGAGAAGACCATTAAGCCTCTGACTTTCTGACTGTTTTTTGAGGAGGTCTTTGGGCTGCTCCTCTTCTGATAGTTTTTTTTAAAAGGTCACTTGGCTACTCCGCTTCTGCCCAGAGTGTGTAGCGCTTAATATTTCCGAAATTTGACAAATAAACTTTATATAATGAATTATTTTCAACTGATCCCCTATATATATATATATATATATATATATACTTATATTTATATAGCCCAATATGACAATAATAAACATGAAATCAGTCATAAAATACAATAGCTGATGGCTAAACTATGTTCAGGAAGAACCTGGATTCTGGGAAAACGTTGTATTGCTATAAAGTATGAGATCTTTACAATATTTCAAATAAAAATGTGTCAAATTATGGCACATTAACAATAAAATGAATTATTACATTGAAAACATTAAGTACTGGTCTCACTAAAGGATGATGCAACATTTCAGAAAAGTCAATGACAGTTGACATAAAATAATTCAGTTTTGCTTTAGTGAGAGTGGACGTGCTAAGGTGTTTACCTTTACCCAGCATCTGTTCTGATTATACTGCACAAAGATTACAAATGTGATCAAGTCTATTTTTTATTGCACAGTTATAAGAATTGTCAGTCTAGTCCCAAAAAGTTGAGCGCTTTTTTACGTTTTGAAACAAAGATAGTAATTTATGTGCAAATGATATTATCTGCATGACCCGTGCAAAGAAATCCAATAAGAAAATGTTTCTTAAGCCTATTGTACATAAAAAAAAGATCCAAAACCCAATTTACACTTCCTGTATTCATACTAATGCATATCATGCAACATGTTTGGAGACAAATTGTACCATTTTTATTTTTCTTTACTTTTTCTATTTTTTAAACACCATAATGCTGTAACCCTTATGCTATCTTAGATGACCCCACCCTTACTTTGACGTGTTCTCCCTACCATGACAAAGGTGGATAAAGGTGGAAAGATTTCATGTAATCCATGGACACCAGTGAAGTTCACAAATCATTGAAGAAATAAAGGTTCAGAGCTCTGTCTAGTGGGTCTAGATGACCCAACTCCCAATGGTAAAGTGCCTAGGATAGCACAAGGGTTAAACAATGTTTACAATGATATATAATACAATAACAAATATCTAAATCATGCATAAACAAAGTTAATAATAATAATACAAATAACAATAATAACTTGAGTTTTTTCCCCAGAGATAACATATAGAGTGGGATTGAGTTTGTAAACAGCTGCAGTTGCTTAAACATTATAAATCCAACATGATAACACAAGCATGAAAATCCCCCCCCCCCCCTTCCCCCCCGCCTCTTCTGGACCTTTAAGTCTCATCGGGTCAGAATGGTTTCATGCAGACACTTTTTTCTGCAGCATCTCATATGGTCTGAAAAACAACCATATATGTTGTTGTTTTTATTAGCCTGAAAAATTACCAATGTTCTCATTTGTCTGCCATTTAATTTGGAGAAATAAAGGTCCGTTTTCACAAATTCATCCTATTCTATTCAGTTCTAAGACAGCCCTCCTGCAGGTGGATTTGAAAGCATCGTGGGAGCAACCTGCAGGGTAGAACCAATCCATCTTTGTATTTAACAGCAGGAAGTTGCCAGCCAATCCTGCAGAATTCAATTTGTCTTTTTTTTTTAATAACCATAGATGCTTACACTAAGAGCCATATCCTCCAAGTGCTCACATTTTATTTTAAATGTGATGAAAGCTTTTAGTAAATGAAAGAAAAATCTGACAAAAAGTAATCCCTGAACTGTAAGAAGGCACGGAAACGTTGGTACACAAACCACACACCATGAGGAGCAACCAGAGCTTAAACCAGGCATAAATGCATGAATGCATGACATGTTGCTTTCATGCAAACATGTCTCTGTTTCCACATTCATGTAATGTTTTACTATATGAAGACAGATCAGTGTTTGCAAAACACACATTTATGTTCATGAGGAAAAAAATCAAAAACAAATATTAAGTTAAATAAAAACATCACTTCAGAAATGTCTCCGAAGCTTGACGTTAGCTGTACAGCCTATTGTTGGGTGACCTTAGCTAATTGTCTTGTTGAACTGACCTTATTGGACCTAGACACGGATCCTCAGAGCTGCACTCATTTCTGATTTTTGCTGCTATCCTTATTTTTACATGGAAAGTCCATGAACTGAGAAAATGTTATGGTACAGCAGACAGTTTGAGACTGAGAAAACAAAACTCTGTTAGCACAATAGATAATCCAGAGAAAGGCAGGTGAGAAATAATCAATTTACTATAATTACATGTAACACAAAGACCGTTTCTAACGTTCCTCTGGCAGACGTCTGGGCTCAACACCAAACCTTCAGTGCCAACTGGAGATGGCAGCGTTTATGGTCATTTAAAGGACAAGAACCACAAAAAGAGGCAGATTTGCAGAACTGAAGGGGCAGGAAGGAGCAAAAACAAGGGGTAGGCAGGAAGGAGCAAAAACAAGGGGTAGGCAGGAAGGAGCAGGCAGAAGGCAGTCAAGCTAGCACTGTGGGGCCGGGACATTAGATACAAGGACTTCTAAAAAAAAGAGTACTCTTAGTTATTCCTCTTTGGATGTTACGTTTTTGTCATGACAAAAACTGATCTTGAGTAAGATCAGCAAGCTTGAATAAAAAACATTTATTAAAATTGCAGAAAATACAGAAAAAAATGTACAGTTTTAGACTGTTGCCTCTGCCTGAAAAGCCGAACTTTACAAAAGACTTGAATTAATCTCTTATTGCTATAATGAAATATATATAATATATAATATATTTATATATGTATAAATAT
>CM074495.1:29142762-29148846 GCA_037389245.1 Oryzias sinensis | reverse complement strand
TTTCCTCTCTTTCATGTTCTGTCCTCCAGCTGTGATAAAAGCTTTTCATTCATGTTTAGTTGGTTTGTTTGAACAGGCAGTGGTCTTTGTTTTCCAGTCTGTTTCCATGGCTGCCCACAGATGTGCCTGTGTCCACCCGTCCTGACACAAGGATGTCCATGCAGCCTCAGGTGTGATGAACATTCATCTCCATGGCAACAACTCCACAAACAAGACAAAATAAAATTATCATCTAAAACTCTAAGCCTAACTACATTTTGACCCTAGCTCCAGTGTGGGGTGATAAACTAACTCGAGTAAGTGAGACACGGACACAGTGCTTTACAATGAAAACAGGAACCACAGGAGAGACGAGAAAGACCAGAACCTACGTCCAGCCATAAACCAAATCTAAAGGAGACATGGAACAAATAAAAACTGTCAGAGAAGGACCGCCATGCTTCCAAACAACCAGCAAATCCATGACCACAGCAAACTCAAAGGTCTGCAGGGCTTCTCTTTCTCCCTTGTGTCTAGGAAGGGTCTCAAAGGCTCCGTACAGACGGAGGCGGCGCAGGACCTCCGTCCCACACGTGACTCCGCCCTTTCAGAGTCCGACCAGGACCTCCGGCGAGCCTTGTTCACTCTCTGACGTGACGCCTCAGGGTTTGGTAGATTCCATCGAAGGTGGGCCGGTCCGTGATGTTGCGACTCCAACAACGCATCATCAGCTCGAAGAGGGAGGGGGGGCAGAGCGGCGGGCTGTAGAGGAAGATCTGGGGGGTGGGAGGTAAAACAGGGGGGTTAGACTAAGGCACTCACAGAAATCAGAAAAGGTAAAGAAAACCTCATCAGATAATAATAAACCACCTGAAACAACAGATGAATAAACCTGATAAATACTGCAACAGTCCCACCCCAACAACCTTTGATCTATTATCAAAGCGTTCCCAGTGGTCATTTCACTATCATTACACCGTCATTAGCAGTCATTTTTTTAAATGTCATTTTCTAGGACATAGTTTCTGCAGAGTGGCAGGAGTTCATTAGAAATGTACCTCTGATTAGTGCACGGTAGCGTTGGCGGGGAGCGTGCCCTCCCCCCTTTACGTATCCTAACACAACCAGTGCAACAAAAATGACGAGCAATATTGGAGTTTTGAGACGAGGAAAATGACACGGCAGCACTCCCAGTTTTTTCCCCTTTTGATTATATGGGTCAGATGTACCGCTCACATGGACCAGGCACACGGTCCGCAGGAACCAGGAACACGCAGCTTTCAGGACGCCGCAGCCTCAAGCCAGATTTGGTTATCATATTGACCGTGGATGGTGTTTTGTTTGATTTTGATCCCACCAGGAACTTGGTGGGACTCTCTTGAAAAAGATGTTCTTAATCTCAACGGGATATTTCATGGGTAAATAAAGGTTAAATTAAAAAAAACTACTAAGAGGTCCAATTTGAGCGGAAAAAGTACAAAGTAGTTTTAAAAAAGCTGAATTTTGGTAAGAAAAAAGAAAGTGCCTCAATTACAGAATTACAGCTGAAACAATGAATCTGCTCCAGACAAATAAAAGAGCATCAAGTCATACAAACATCAGACGTCCACCAGTTCAAGAACACCTGAATGGGAGGGGTCTGGCTCCTGACGGGACGGCAGGGACAGCTGCTCACCTGTCTGCCCTGGTTCCTGAAGAACTCGCCAGTGTTCTCTATGACCTGTTCATCGGACAGCAGGCTGTAGGGCTGCTCCTTACACAGAGTGAAGATCTCCCACAGGGTGACCCCGAACGCCCACACATCACTCGCAGTGGTGAACTTGCCCTGGAAAGAAGGACAGGTGTCACAGAGCCAAAGCAGGGTGCAATACCGTGGATGACCTGAAGATGTCACTGTAAGAGGGTTTCCCCTCCGCCAGGAATTCTGTCCCATTCAGTTTTGAAAGCAAAGTTCTCAAGAGGCCCACACAACATCAAACGATAACACAAAAATACAGTGATCTACTCAAAAGCATGCTCTGTTTTATTAACCAGAGGTTTACATCTACTCATACGTGTCTCCACATTCCTCCTGGGGCTTGTAAATGAGGGTTTGGCTGCTCTGACCCTGAAACCTCACTGCTCCACGAGTACCTGAACGACCTTTCTCTATTTTCTGAATAAAAAAATATCTACAGAATACAAATGCAAAAACAAACTAGAAGGAGCTGCATTTCCAGAAGAAAACGCAGGACTGAATGTAATATTGCTGAATGAAAATGAAGCTTAAAGGGTAATAATTGGCAAAAATAGAAAAAGAAAGAAAGAAAGAAATTATCAAAGTTGACCATAAATAAAATGAAAACAGCACAATAACAAAAAAGATATTTTGTGAAAAAGCAAGTCTCTGCACCAAGGATTCCCCGTGTATTTCAATGAAGGCAAAAATCCTAGAAATCCTTCAATATATTGAAAAGTTTAAGGATTTGAAGGACCGAAAGTCATAGCTGGAAAAAGCTGAAAGAGCTGAACATTTTAATAGTTGAAAGGTTCAAATAGCTGAAAAAGAGAAGGAGTTAAGCGCCAAAAAATGGTGGAAGATACTATAGTAAAGTGAGAGAAGCAGGAAAACAATGGGGTGAATACTTTATAGCATTCAACCAATAAAGTGAAGCCATCCCAGTTCTGAGTGCTGCCGAGGCTTTGTGCCGTGTCCTCACCAGCAGGATGCTCTCCCAGGCCATCCATCTGATGGGCAGCACCGCTCGGCCCTGGATGCGGTAGTAGTCGCTGCTGTACAGGTTCCTGCTCATCCCAAAGTCTGCGATCTTGATGGTGAGCCGGCGGTCCACCAGGCAGTTTCTGGTGGCCAGGTCACGGTGGACAAAGTTCAGAGACGCCAAGTATTTCATCCCCGACGAGATCTGAACCGCCATGTGGAGGAGATCGCACAGGCTGAGGACAGGAGAGAGACATGAGGAGGAGAGGCGGCACAGATGCAGCCAGCGGACGAGGACTCCGCCCACCTGACTGACGGGATGCTGTTGGCGTGCGTCAGCGTGCTCTCGATTTCCCGCTGAGACAGGAACATGTTGAGGTCTCCGTTCTCCATGTACTCCGTCACCATGCACAGCGGGTCGGACGACACGCACACGCACAGCAGCCGGATGATGTTCGGGTCGTCCAGCCGAGACATGATCTTGATTTCCTTCAAGAAGTCGTTTCTGATGGTTAAAGAGACAGAGACGCTTTTGAGTCCCAGAGGTGGTCAGGCTGCTGACAGAGGATCCAGACAGGACGAGCTTCTCTGGTTAGAAAATGTACATGAAGGTTAAACCAAACTAACTAGTTCCAGTGTTGCTGAAACATCAAGACTGCTTGTTAAGTCTCTTGGGACTAAAGACCTATCAGATCTAGAATTTAGAAAAGACTTTCAAACACTGGACTTTGAGGATCATGTTCTGTCTTCCAGAAGTTCCCGTTCTACTTCCTGGTGATTCTCTGGACTGACTGAGCACAAATGATCCAACTCAAGAAACAGTCTGAATCCCAGCACCGGCTTCCAACTGAGTCTGGGTCCTTCTTGTAATGGTTTTCTTGTTTCGGTTTTCTTTGAGTGGTCTCGCCTCGCCTCTCCCTCCCTTCACTCTCTCTCCCGGTGTTTCAGGTCAGCTGATCAGCGTCTGGTCTCAAAGGCAGCGTAAGGGCGATCGAACCGTTTCCATCTGTGCTCTGAAGCTTTAGAGGGCTTTGCTGTTAAATATTACACAAGCGTGTTCACTATCCATTTTAAAACTTGACTTAATAATCATTTTATAGCCAAACGTTTGGGATTTTGCTGCTATTTTACATGTCTATGTTTTTATTGTGTTTTATGTTGTTTTATCTACAAGTTTTTATTATTTGCTATGTTTTTATTCATTTAAATACAGTACATTTGTTTTTAACAGTTTTTCTAAAATTATGTTTAAATTTAATGTTCAGTGCTTTATTTCAATTTCAAGTTTTTTTACAGTACTTTATAAATAGAGTTGATGATGATGAGGAAGATTCTTTAGCAAAAACCATTAATTATCACCTGAATGATAGAATGGGTCAATTTCTTTCTCAGAGGATTTTTCTATATTCTGTTGGTTAACAGTCTTTGTGTTCTTCCAAATCAAAAAAGGATTCACTTGCTGTCTGAGTTTTTTTCTGCAAGTTCTTTCTTTTTTGTGTTGTATTTTCATTTTGAGGAGGTAGGTGGTTGTTGCTGTTTTTCTTCATCTGTGATGTAGAAAAGTCTTCCTCCTTCTCCTGTTTTGTGGGAGCTTAGGAGAATTGTGGCGTTTTCACTTCGTATTATTCTGTGAAATGTACTCCATAAAAAAGATTGTTTGGTTGATGGGGCAGGGAGGGGGGCAGATCTTGAGAAGCAGTTACCCCCCCCCCATCTGCAGTGTTTCATTACATGTCTTCTCTGCATGCGATCATCATCCTTTTATAACCGAGGGAGGGGGTGGACACTTCAAAAACAGCACTTTACACGACTGGACTGGACTGTGGTGTCGGTGTACCGGGCTTGAAGGGTGGCGTCGGCCCTCAGCTGTTTAACCGCCACGAGCACCGGCCGGCTGTCTCTGTCAGGGAGGGGCGACCCCTCCCCGAGGAATTCTGGAAGCCCTTCTGCCTCGCACAAATGTACCTGAAGAGGACCAGATCAGCACTGGTTAATCCAGACCCGCTCAGAACCAGAACTTCCTGCTGGTGTCCATACCCACCTCTCCAAACTGACCCTCCCCTAGCTTCTCCCTGAAGATCAGCTGTTGCCGTGGAAACTCGGCGGCAGAAATGTCCTTCCTGGTGAGAGAGTCCACGGTGAGGGCGGGGACGGCGTACATGTTGCTGCCCGTGACGCCCTGCAGCCGGATGATGTCCGTCTCTGCATAGTGTGGTGCGTTGCTATGGAAACTCTGGTGTGGAGTGCACTGGGTGACGTCCGGCTCTGCGTAGCCCCCCCCACAAGCTGTACGAAAATCAGAAAGGGTCCATTAATACGTGTAATTCCTCCTTTATGCAGGTCAAAGGTTCAAAGATATGCAGACGACTCTCTGATTTACATCCAGAGGAAAGAAGATCCTCAGAGACTTGGAAGTCCAGTTCCTTCACTGAAATCTAACACGTGCTGCTCTGCTTTAGGAGCAAGACCAGGAGAAAAGCACATCTGAGACTTCATCACTTCACACGCCGTGGGATGTACAAACATCAGCAGCGTGTGGGCTGTGACCAACATTCAACACCATCCAGAAAAGGTAGAACCTCCATTTAAACGATCAACATAATCAGAGGTAAAAGGTTTTTCTTCTGTTTGTGACAATCAAGATCTCAAAAACCCATCCAGATGAAAAGGCTGTTTTTGGTGTTTTTAATGTGTTCTGGTGACATTTTACTCATGATAGAGGACATATATGAAGAAAATGAACATTTTTTTTCTTTATTCTTATTCTTTATTCTTCTTGTTGTCAATCAGGAGCAGATGAAAAAAAACACAGTTTAAAAAATATCTTTTTTGTGACCTAGAAACTACGATGGGCGGCCTGCTCCGCTCCATTCTGATGGATCCTCTTGCAGACAAATAGATCCATGGACGTCTTTATTTTCCTGGTCTGAGCTGATATCTGAATCAGAACTGTACAGCTGGACGAATTACTGATAAACTTCTACTGCTCTGCAGATACTATGTCCTAGAAAACGTTTCTGGGTCAGAGGCAGGTCACACCTTTCAGGTCTTACCACGCAGCCAGCCCGGGGTCATGTGACAGGAAGTCAGCAGGAGGACGTCATAGAGAGGGTTACCGAGGAGGAGGTAAGAGGAAGAGGAAATGAGGAAAGGAGAGGAGAGATCTGGAAGAAAAAAGGCAAAAGTGTGAAAATCGAACAGGTCTATGGAGTAAGGGGGCATGCAAAGTGTTGACCAAGAGCAAGTGTTGGAAGGATGACCATGTGGGTAGAAGAAGAAGAAAGATCTAGAATTTTTCGGAGGAATCCATTTACAGTCATTGGAACAAAAGGACAAGGATGCTCTATGGCAAACTGGAGAGTGACCTTCATGGCAGCACTTTGAGGTTTATTGATTGCTTGAAATAG
>CM074495.1:29095262-29137762 GCA_037389245.1 Oryzias sinensis | reverse complement strand
TGGTGTCAGCAGGGCCTTCCAGCAGGCTTAGACAGCGTCACAGTATTCAGACCTTCTGATTGGATGGAGGTTTCAGGAAGTCACATGCAGCCTTGTCCAGTTTAAAACAAAGCCGCGGAGCACTGTTTATTGCAAACAGAGCTGACTGCAATGTATCCATGGAGGATTTTGCCGGAAAATCTCCCACTGATCTCCTCCACTTCCTTCATCTGAGAAATCTGAGTTCATCATGAAGCAGCCGTACAGATCTGTGTGTGTGGCGCTGACCGTCCCCGTGTCCACTGCGTCTGTTCAGCGGACATTTTGGTCTCTAAAGCGAATTCAAACCCACGCAGAAACACAACTGGACAGACTGGGCTCTCAGCATTGATGATGGAATAGAAAAGGACTTCTTGATGGAACTGAAGATGATAATCTACAGTTCCTGTCCCTGCCAGGACAGGGACCATGACGAGAACTGGTTTTGAGGAAAGAGAGGAGAATGGATTTTGTCTTCAAATAATCCCATTTTTTGATAAGTGAAATGATAAATATCATAATAAATAATATTCCAAATTAATGTGGTTCTTTTCTATGTTTTGCGCTGGCTATAGTTGCATAACGAGATTTGTTTACTGTTTAGTTTATTCTGTTTATTTAGAGACATTTATTGTGGCTACAGGAATTTTCAATGTTTAATGTAAAGCTGGTTTCTGCATCCTAAAATGGTTCATGAGGGGTTGAGTGATACAAGCATAGCTCTACTGAACACCCAGGTGTGTAATACACAGTCCGCCATTGAGTTATTCTTAAGCCTTTCAGAGTAAGAAATGGGATTTGAACCAGGACCCTCTTGTTGTGAGGTGAAGGGGAAACTTCTGCTCCTCTGTGCAGCCCCACTTGATAACATGCTTCCAGTAGTTCAGTATTATAGAATCAAAGATGTTTGCAACTCTGGGCAGCTGAGATGGGGACGGGGTAGATTGATTGACAGGTCTACAGCCTATCAGGAGACAGAATATTATTCACCGCAGGAACAAAAAAAACATGCAGAAGGGCACAAATCTGTAAGACAACAAGACGGAACATAGTGAATCAAGACGTAACAAGTAAACACTAGTTTACATGTTGACGTAAATACGAGGGGTGAAGGAAAGAATTCATCCAGCGATATATCGCAATATTTCATTTGGTGACACTTATACTGATTTAAATGGTGTCAGAAGATATTTATTGAATTATTTATGAACGTCCTTCAGCGTCTGACTCTTGTTTTCCACTTAAACTCCTGACCGCTAGATGGCAGCACCACACACCGAGTCTTTTTGGTCGCGGCGATTCCATTCTGTTTTGTTTTTTACTTGTACTGAAAAATATTTTGTAGTGGAAATCAGACACTGTTGACTGTCCCTGTTAAGAACAAACATGTTTTAATTTACCAAAATAAAAGCTCCATGACTTTGCCTGGGTAAAAGCAATTTATATATGAGATACAGTTGCAGTTCATAACGTTGTGATCATTAAATAACCAGAATTTTACAATTTTATTACAATGAAAGACATATTGATATTTAGGTGGAGTTATTTTTCTAAGTCAAAATCTTCAAAAAATATAGAAAAATTGTTCTGGAACCGTCTGTGTCGTATCACCAAACTCTATTGTTATGTGGCGACCTTTCTTGTCTTTTCAGCTCCTAACGAATACCATAAAAAACTTTTCAAAATTATATCAATTAAAGCATAAATCTCACTCTATAGATCCTGTACTGTATATAGGGGCGCTGTGAACAGCACTTATTGGTTTTATTTTGTATGTTATGAAAGGATTTTTCTTTTTTTGCAGCATTTTCAAATGAAATGAAGCAGGAAGACGAACCTTCATGGAGGTGAAGTTCCTCTGCCTGTCGAACACAAACTCCATCTCCACGTGACCCTGAGTTCCCTGCGAGTCGTTCCTCCAGCCCAGGTAGTCGTACCCGGACCACACCTGCTTCTCGTGGGTCAACAGGAAGTCATCCATGCCAACCACGCCGTCCGTCAGCTGGCCGAGCCCCCCGAACAGCTTCCTGTTGGGTGAGACGTGCATGAGTCTCGTGCACGAGAGCGAGGACGCTGCAGTTACAGCAGAACCAGGGCGGGGACTGGCCTTCTCTCATGCGTTCCGTCATAAATAGAGTCATTCAGGCTGGCGGGGGGATAACCGGGGGGCATCATGAGCTGACCTTCAGGGGCGCTGTATGAAATCAGTCCGTCTGCAAAAGCGTTACATTTTCATGGAGAATGAAAGCGTGCAGTGATGAAGAGGAGGCTTGGAGCTGCCGTCAGCCGTGGGTCCTACCATGCCAGGGACAGCCGTACAGCTCAACCCGCATGCAGACGGTGGAGGACAGCTCTGTGACTGGGATGAGGCGCACATAGCGGGCGATGATGGAGGGATGAAGCTCTTTGTAGACTATGGCATAGGTGTTTTTGTTTCCCTCTATCACCTGCATGATGCCACAAATGAAATATGCGCATGACGAGAGGAGAGACGGCCCACACTCTCCACAAAACAGAGTAAAATTTAGAAAAGTAACAGCTAGTTTTTTACTTCTAAAATGATAGACAAGACATAAAAACTACCAGATGAAAAAATATCTTTAGCAGAGCTCTTTAAGGCCAACAGGAAGCTTTTGGTTTCATGTCATTTCCTGTGATAGAATTCTAAAAACTCTTCTCCTCCTCGGCTCCACGGCTCAGGCTGCCCTTCCTGGACCTTCGTCTTCCTGCTTGCAGACCTGCTCTTTAGTGTTGGGGTCCCTCACCGTGTTTCCCTGACGGTTTTTCCACGCCTTCCACGTCAGCCCGTCTCTGCTGTAGTTGAGGCGGTACGCTCGGGCAAACTCCTTCCCCAGGCCTCTGGCGTAGCGGCCCTGAGTCCCGACCAGCGTGAGGAAGGTGAGCACGCTCAGGTCCACCTGAAACCAAAACACAGACAGAAGTTCATGCTCTGCTCTTCCTCCTTTTCCACTTGGCAGCATCATCCTCACATTCTTCCAACACAAAAACGAGCTCTGAGCTAAGACTCCTGATGCAGCAAATATTGACGTTTAAGTGACATCAGACTTTTAAGGATATTGTAAAACACAGAATCACTCCCACAAACCATTTTTATACAGCTATCTGATAACATAGTGGAGGATATGACTCTGCATCTGCAGCGTTTGTCTTTAAAGAGACACACACCTGCAGGTACTGACTGTCTGAATGCTGCAGCTGTCCTTCAGGGCACCAGGCTCCGTCTCCTTCCTCACGGTTTAGCCTGGGGAGAGGAAACAGAACATCTTCAGAGGTCAATGGGAATGCCGGGAGCAGAAACCTACCGGCTGAGTCTGACATGTGCACATCTGGCAGACAGAGCGCTAAAGGATGAACGTGTTCAGACTCAAACACAAAACCTGCAGCTGGTTCATCCTGCAGCACTTGATGCATCAGTAGCTGATACTCATGAGTAAATGATTACTTGGGAGTACTATGAGGAATTTCATCCCCTTATTCCTCTTTGCCATTTGGGTTTTCCATTAATTTAACTGCAGCTTCCCTGAGAGAAACCACTGGTCCCAAAGGAGCTTGTGGAGCAGACTCTTCTTTGAGTCAGAAAACTGACATTCACTATATTTAGAATCTGAAAAAGACCTGATCTTGATTCAGTACTTAGTAGCATGGTTTAAAGTGATACCCACCTGGCGAACTGCGGGCCTGTGGTCTCGTACCATTTACTGGATGCTGTGATGTCTTTGTCTTTGACCCGTCCATCCTCCATGCCCAAAGGGAAGCGGCAGTGTCCTGACACAGACGTACAACTCCCTTTTAACTGATTCTGCACATACAACCCCTAACTGGACTGCCTGACACGTTCAGATGAAAATCACATCAGCAGGTGAGGCTACCTGGATCGATCTGTCCGACAGCTGCTGAAGTTTGAAGGATCAGCAGCAGGAAGAGGAGCATGATGGTCCACAGGTCTGACTGACATGTACGCTACATCTCTAGGAGGAGACAAACAACGGAATTAAAAACACAGCATGAAGCTCTGATGGTGCAGCAAATCTGACATGTCTATCCATCCATCCGTCCATCCACCCATTCCTTCCATCCATCCATCCATACATATCAAAACCATCCATCTATCTATACATAAATTTGAACCCATAAATTAATTAATTCCATAGAGAAATTAGCTCCATCCATCCGTGGATCATGTACCTTCAATCCATTAGGGAACCGTAAACTATCCATCTCAAAAAAACCAGTCATCTGTTTATTCATACCTCCATTCATTTTTCCATCTATAAACCAAAAGCCATTAATCCATCAACTGCTTCAATCATAAACCATCCATCCATCCATCCATCCATCCATCCATCCATCCATCCATCCATCCATCCATCCATCCATCCATCCATCCATCTACACTTTTACCAAACCCAACTATAGCTTAAACTACTAACCACATGCTTTGACTTATTATTACTTATTAATGAATTAATTATTTGTCTAATTTTTACAAAAAATGAAAAAGGCTGATGTGATCAAAATGCATCGGATAACTACAAATCAAAATACAGGTTAAAAAAAACGATTTTGGTTTAGTTCACTAAAATTGTGGAAGTATTTTTCTCCTCAATGTCAGATCCCATCAGTTGAACCATCAGAGTATTTATTAACCGGATGAACACTGTCTGAGTCTTGTTTGCTTCAAAGATGCAGTACCAAACGGTTGGACGGAGGGTCCATGTGACATTCCTGAGTGTTGGAAGCTCCTTCCCTCTGTTGGGACTCTTTTCTGTTTGTCTTTTGAACAGGAGCTCATGGAGCCCCACAAAAACGCCGCCCACTCTGCACGCGCACTTCCACGCCTCATGGCGCTTTGCTAATGTTGTGCTGATGGATCACAGCGGTTTACACAAAGCGCACACAAACATCTGCCCACTCACAGGCTTATGTAACAGAGACGCACACCTCCCCGAAGGATCGGACACAAAGGAAATCGGACCCCTGATCTCTAACCGAGGTTCTGTTTGGATGAGGAAGACTCTCCAGAGACAACAGCTGGACGAAGGAGAGAGACAAGAAAGCAGAAGGGAAGAAAGACAAAGACAGGAAGAAGGAATGCAGATAAGAACAGGGAGAACGAAGGGGGTAGAGCAAACATGGAGGACGGGGGGGACAAAGAACGGAAGAGGAGAGGCGAGGGGACTTCATGCTTTCTGTTTATCTAGGCCCAAAAGTCATGTTTGGAAAAGATTCCCTCACTCTCCAGGAAACTAAAGAACAACACGTCTGCTTAAGGTTTTTGGAGAATCTGAGGACGATCGCCAACGTTTATTCAGCAACACACAGATTACATCTTCTAAACACTCGTTAGCAACCACTGGAGGACTCAAACAAACTCCATGATGATCTTACAGGAGAACGCTTCCTGAACAGGACCAGAACTGAAACCCCCTTCAGCCTCAGCTCCTTCACTCTGAGGTAGAACACATGAGGCCAAATTCAAACAGAATCCCCAAAACGACAACAGAGAACAGAAGAACCATGAAATAATTATTCAAAAGTAGAAAAGTTCGTAAATTAAACATTGCAGTGAAGAGCAGAGACATTTTCTGTTTCTGTTCACACCTGAATAGAGTTTAAACGTTTAAAAGAGAACACTGATCACATTAAATGTAAAAAGATGTGTTGTGCCGGGTTATAGCACCGAAAGTAAGAACAGGAAAATAGGAACGAGTGAAAGCAAAAGCAAATGAGATCATAAAAATTCAACTGAGATCAACAGAATACACAGCAAAGCTGAGCACAACAGCATGTTTAGCACATTTTCAATCACAACCAATGATAATAATGATAAACTTTATTCGTATAGCACCATTCAAGAGAAAAATTCCAAAGTGCTTCACACTAAAACACAGAATATAAAAAGAATTATGAAATAGCAATTTTAAAAAGAAAGATGTTTATCTGCTTTTTAACAGAAAACACTGAGTCTGCAGATCTGAGGCTGAGAAGAAGGGACTTCCAGAGGGATGGAGCCACTGCTGCAAAGACTTTGTCACCTTTAGTATTTAAAAGAGTTCTCTTAACAACCAGCAGACCCTGGTCACATGACTTCAGGAGGGAGTCAAACACATAAAACAACAACCTGAATCAATAACTCCAAACCCTATCCTTGAGCGCTGGTCTTTTATAATGGACTATGATGATCCTACTGTAAATATCTGGAGGAGCAGCGTCTAATGCCTCACATAGTCAGCAGAGGGCGCTGTGAACTGGAGCTCCCTGATTTGGATCAAAAATCGCATCCGATGACGGCTGTCGTTTCTGGTAAAAACTAGCCGGACCACGGACGTCATGAAGAGTCACTGCAGACTGGCAGACCGCTCTACCACAGCTGGAGCTTCATGTAACTCCAGGGTTGAGCAGGACAGCAGCTCTGAGACCGACCAGCAGACAGCTGACCTCCAGATGACACCAAGGATAACTCAGAACCTGAAGACGTCCCCTTTTGGTCAAAGTTCCCGGTTTAGCTCAGCTCATTGATGTTTGACATCCACGGAGACGAGGTTCATGCTCCTCTTTGTGTCTCCAGGTTGCAGGTTCAACATCTAGCCCACACTGTCATCCCTCCACCACCATGCTTCACAGCTGGTGTCCTTCTTGTTCCTCTTTGGTCTGTTTGAGGAACTTTGTCGTCCATGTTTGTTCTGATGTCTGTTGTGCCGTTTGCCTTCATGTCTGCTCTTCCAGAAACAACCTATCAAGAATTTCTGTGGCTTGTGAAACAAGTCAAACAGTTAGATGACGCTGACTGACGTAATATGACGCACAGGTCCCACCAGGACCAGACAACACAAAGACAGGTCTGCTGCTTATGAGACGAGGCTTTTTCGCCAACACCAATCAGTGACGAGCCGCCTCTGAGCCCAGAAACCTGAGCTAAAATCCAAACACGAGGTTCAGCGTGCAGCTCTGAGGCAGAAGCAAAGCTCCAAACATGATGAAACCCCGACACAGTCCCTTCTGGAAACAATCTGTCTCCCCTTCTGATGAAATCCTGCAGGAAGCGAGGGCGTCCAGCTCCGGCTGCAGCAGCTCTTTATGTAACGATCTGGCTGCGGTTCGGATTCCTGGCCTGGCGCTCATCAGACAGCAGAGGCACGTGACCTCAGAGCTGAGACAACATGAGCAGCAAAGGCAAAGCATGATCTTCCTAAAAGGCCAAAAGCTTCTCGTCTCCCGCCAACTTCCGTTTCCCTGCTTAGGGTTTGTCCTCACAGCTTCAAGGAGAGTTTGCAGCAGAAAGAATTCGATCAGACAGAAACTGAGCTGCTTCATAAAAGCACTGCAGCAGGAGTGGAGTTTGCATGTTCTCCATCTTCATGCGGGACAGTCCATGAACATGCTTCACAGGTGGAGCTGTGACTCTGCATCGGTGTGTGGCCATGGACGTTACTGGTTAAATAAAGCTTAAAACGAACTGTGTGCTAGAAAAATCGCAAGTAAAGATCACTAAAAATTGTTCTTGCTGAAACAAAAACCAGTAATATTTGCTCACGGTTGATCAGAAGAGAGTTTTAAATCATTTTTTAGTGTCATAAAAGATAGAACCTGTTGATTTGCTACAAACGCATTTCCAGATACAAATGTCCGTCCTTTCATACAAAAGCGTGTGGAAGAGACCAGCAATCAGACAAAGCCAAATAACCCCAAATGTGTAGAGCGCTGACGCAGATCAACATGTTCTGTTTCAAGGCCTTCACCTTCATCAGCGGACTCTCGTGAGGAAGACGATGATGAGAGTCAGACGTCACAAATGTGGCCTCTTCACCTCCACTGTTGCTTCTGAGAGGAAGACTGTCCTCCATTTTTCCTGCCCTCCCTCCCCACTCATCTTTGTTTTCCTTCTGCTCTCCTCCGTTCCTCTTCCTCCTCCTCCTCCTCCTTCGTCAGAACAACTAAAAGCCTCAGCATTCCTAACTTTTAACGCAACTTGGAGCTCTCCCCCTCTCTCTCTCTCTCTCTCTCTGTCTGTGTGTGTGTGTGCCTCACTCTCTCAGCCGCACAAACACACAGGAATCTGCCCCCCACCCCCCTCCCCATTTGCCTGACTGCTGCACACAGGAATCTGCATGTTTGTCGCTCGCTGGGGTGAAAAGAGAAGCGAATGAGTTCACAGAAAGAAAAACTCCAGCCAGGAAAAGCTGTGGAGGCTGTCTGAACGCGGCCTGCTGACCCCAGAGCAGAAAGTACGGCCGGTTTTCACCAAAAATCACTGCTTTCAGGTTCAAGTAGCTCAAATAAACAACGTTTTCTCCCAAACATTATTCCAACAAAAAGAGATTTAAACTGAAAAAACATTGATCGGTTTATGTTGAACCAACGTTTTAGGTGTGAAACTGTTTCAAATGGTCAGCAGAGCGTCACATCCCAGGTTTTGGACCAGAGTGGTTCTGTGCTCAGTTCTGTGAGGACTGCAGGAATTCAGTCACAGTGGATCCTGGTTTGATGTGCACCAGGGTTTTATTGTTGTCTATTGTCCTCTTCCTTTGTCAGGTGTGAAAGCTCACCTGAACACCTGCATGTTTCACTTTCGCTGGAAAACAGGTCAACTTTCCACAGAGAGTGACCAAAAGTACTAAATGACCCATGTTCTGTGCTAAGAGCTATACTCCGGTCCTAAACTCCAGAACAACCAAATGTTGGCGGTTCCTCAAATGTCCACTGGCGGTTTGAAAAGCGATCGATTTGACGTTCATGTTAAAATGTCCTACTTTACACCAAAGTATGTGCAACAAAAATCTGGCTGTACTCTGACCCACCTAACAACCCACATTTAAATGGAGGAGGATGAAATAAACTCGTTCATATGGTCGTGACCATTTTTGCCATTCAGAATCCCATAGGGGCACAGAAATGACTGGTCCACTTCAAATATGTCTGTGGTACAGATTAGAAAACGTCCAGCAGCATAAAACCCGCATAAATACACATTATGAAAAGCTGGTAACACTGTTTGGCGAAGCCGTAAATGTGAGTTTGACCTAAAATAACCGCTGGAAACTGTTTGGCTTCATTAGGAACTCCCACTGCAAGGTGAGGTGCAGGCGGATGCTTCAGAATGGAACTTGTGGCTCCACCCAGCGCTTCTCTACGTCACATAAGGGATTATTTTAAAACAGCATTACTTTGTCTGTTCCTGAATAACAACAATTTAAATGCTCAGAATGGACATTTTAAGTTTAACTTTCCATCATCAGAAAAATGTTAAAAACATCAAAGACAGAGGTTGAACGTGCATGCTGTATTCTGAACATCACAGTTTTGTCTCCTCAGCAGGGTGAAGAACTGTTGCGTCAGAAGCTGCTTTCTCCAGATAAAACCAGGACTCATTGAGGAAAAACAAGGAAAAGCTCTGACACCATTGAACTGACCAAAAAAAGGTAGTCAAACTAGTCTAATGTCTGAACTGTCAAACTACTAAAGGTTCAAATGTCTGTAAAAGAGCAGGAAGCGGTGTTTCTCCATCGTTGCAGCACCAGAACAAACCATCAGTGTTATGGAGCATTGGAAATCTGCAGTTTCAGGTAACAAACAAACCTCCTCTGCACGGATTTGGGACCAAACTTTAGTGATGACGAGCAGTCTGACTGCACTTGTGCTGAGCTGCAGCTTCAGCTGCTGGAATTCGAGGAATGCGAGGCGCCTGACATAACATGTTCAGCTCAGAGCTGACACGAGACACCGAGGTGAACCATCAAACACACCTGACAAGGGCAGCAGGGGGTGGGAGTGTGGGGGTTGGGAAAGTCCTGACCATCTCGAGGCACAAGTCAGCAAAAACCAAGGAGACCCCCACAGCGAAGCCGGGAGTCTGGACAGAAACCTGCCTGACTGAAACAGGAAATGAAAAGGAGGAGAAAGAAACTAAAAGAATGGTGAATTAATGTTTGTGAGATAAACCCTCTGAATGAGATTTTATTCCTAAAAAAAAAACAGTTCGCTGTCATGAAGGGATGAAGAAGAGAAACACGGGTTCCAATGGATTTTCACAGATGAAGTCCCGCGACAAACAACCCTGATCTTTGGTTTGATGACACACCGAAAGACAAATAAAAGAAGGAAAAGTCTTCACGTTTGCAGACGATGAACTTATGTTTCTGCAGGTTCTTCGTGATCATTAGAGGCGATTATACAGCAACCCTAAGGTAAGAAACAGCGATGGAGGCGGGGATGACAGTCTGTTTGCACCACACAACAATCATCGCTGGTTTAAGTGAGCACGATCCACCTGACACACTCGCCGCTGTTGTTCTCTGCTAATAGACCAATTGTAACGTAGCAAAAGAGACATGACAAACAGTTCTACTTTAGGGTTAAAATGAAACTTTAGCTCTTCTCAGATTAATTCACTTGATCACACTTTAAAAACTGCCACACGCTGTGTTCACTGATGTAGAGACTCTAAAACCCTGTTACCGTGGAAACTAACTTAAAACACACGGTCTGATCATTGACTGTATATCAGAACTGAGCTGATGACTCCTCCCCCCTGGAATTTCAAACAGAAGAAGAAGGAGCAAAAATCCAAAATCCCATAGACTTCTACAGAGAAATAAACAGCTGTTTTTCAGTGATTCTATTGGTCAGAATAATCATTCTGGATCTGATACCTTTTTATTTTTTAATCTTCTTAATAAACTCTATTTTTTTTCATGTTTTTTCTTTAGTGCAACTTATGCCCGTTATAAACTGACCAATCAGATGCTTCAATAAAAGTATGTCGCTCATTAAAAACATCGGACAGATGTCTCAAGCGGTAGGGGTGTGGCCATCCAACAAGCTCATTCCTGATTGGTGAGAGTGGTGGCCATAGAAACGATGGCTCAGACCAACTTGGACAAATCACTGCTTACCGACGTCGTCTAACAACACGGCGGCGCCCGTATCGTGAAGAAATGGCGACTGACTTGACTTCATTTCTTTGAAGCTGGAAGTAATGAATGACTTCACTCAGTCCAGTTCTCACATACAGTCAATGGGTCAGATACATCAAGCGATTGATCATTTCACAAATGTGAAATTTCCACCTGGGCGAGGTCGCTACAAAGACCAACGTTTCCACAACTGATAATCACACATATTATCCCAAAACAGAACCAATAAAAATCCGATGTCATGCTCTAAAACAGAAATGAAGGATTTTGCTGTGATGGCACTTTAAGATTTAAGGTGGATCGATGTCCTTAATGAACCTTTTCAAGCCATAACTTTGAATAGCAGCCACTGCAACATTTAGTGACGGGTAAGGGTCTTAAAATAATTCTTTAAATGTGCCGATGAAGGGTCTAGTTTAATTGTAGTTTAATTCAATATAGTCAGACAGTAAAAAAAAAACAATCACAATCCTGGAATAGAAAGAATATTAACAATCATTCTGAAAACAGATCTTTACATCCACAATCCTTCAGATTTTATATTCTTCTCTTTTTTAACTCCCATAAGACAGAATTCCTGTAGTGAACTGCACCAGAGTTCATCTGCAAGTGATTCAAGACCCTCTACCCCAGAAGGACCTTTTGAGTTTGTTAAAGATCTCAACAAAGGGCAGATGCTTCACCCTCAAACACAAATGAAAAATGTTTGTTTGAGGGTCTGAAACCTGAAATAGTTGCTTGTTTGAAGTATTCCAAGTGAAAGAAATAACAGAGATATGATCCTGGAATCCGTCTAGTTCTGCAGCCCATGTTCTAGATTGAAGTGTGAGAAAACCAACTGTGGTCTGGACCAAGCTCAACCCCACATGTGGCAGGCAGCTCTGCTCCTCATCCTCGCTGCCCACATCTCTCAGAGCTGAGCATCTTCACCATGGGATGCAAAGCAGCAGCTGCAACCACAGTCTGTTCTCTGTAGTTCCATCACCACAGATCATGAATGCTCTTTGAAGTTTTTTTACTGTAAATGAGCAGAAACTTCCATCTTCAGAAGCCTCTTCACTATTGTTGAGTGAAGGCAGGGTAACAGATTTAGAGACATCCATGAACCCATGAAGCATGTTTTTGGACCGTGGGAGGAAGCCGGAGAAAACCCACACATGCATGAGGAGAACCCGGGCTTGAACCAGCGCCTTCTCGCTGTGAGGTGAGAGTGCTAACCACTACACCACTCAAACTTCTGACCCTCAACCACAAAAACTAGGACTCCACCCCCAAAAGGGTTACCATAGCAACACACAGAAGATGAAGTGGATGTATCCGGCTTCTTTAGGTTATGGAGTCCGTCTGAAGACAATGATTTGTGTTTTTTTTTAAAAGAATAAAAAAGGCGGAGCTCTGAGGACGGACAGACTCACAAAGAAAAAGCAGAACAATCATCTCCAGATGTTCCTGCTGGGGAATCTCAAACTCTTCTCAGATGACAGACGCTGAAATGTGACAAGACCAAACGCTGCTCAGACGTGACGGCAGAGACGGAACCATGCAGGACCACACAGAACCGAGTCCAGAGCGGTTCTGGGAGGCAGAGCTACACTGACTGACCTCTCTCAGGTGTTTCTCTTTGCCTTTAGGCGGGAGCTCCTCGCCCACAGCAGCACTAGCAGCAGTTCATGTTTCATGTCTGAAAATAACCTGAGCAGGATCCTGACACGATGTGCTGCACGTGCACACGCGTGCTCACGCACGGAGTCCTCCTGAAACGTTTGCAGGAGAACCCTTAGCTTCTTCAGACACAGCCTGCAGGACGGATCAGTTCTTTCAATCGATGATGCAACAAACAAACCACAATCTGGGAAGATTCAGACGCAGCAACAGGGGAACAAGTTAGTTGGCATTGATGGAACGCCGTGATGTCACTGCTCTATTCAAGACGGCGCCAACACGCCTTCTTTATGTCTATATCTGAGCTTTGACCACAGAGCAAAAGGTTTTTATTGCAACTCCATAATACTTCTGAGTTTCTGTAAAAGCCTTACAATTCTGTAAATTATTGACATTTTTTGATTTTTTTTTAATAATAAACAGAAAACATTGAAAGCTGTGCAGACACAGCTGCCTCACTGCTGGGCTTTTGTCATTTTTTTCTGTTAATCAGCATCTTTAAAGCCATTGTTGGGTTCTCTTTGAGTCACTCTGGATGGATCCTCTGCTTAGTAACAGCTGCTGGGGGGGTTTAAGGTCATAAAAGACATGAAGAACCGCTGTTTTTAATCCATGCCTGCATGAGAAAGCAGGTTTTTATTTACTATAATATATAAAGAACCGAATGCATCACAGCAGACAGCACTTGTGTACTTGTTTGTTTGGACACATATTTCATTTGCAATTGACGATCTGGAAGAAATCCAAGAATCTGGAAAACTTCACTGTTCAGTAGCAGGAATTTCTGTCTGCTGGAAGTTTGGGATAAAGATGATCTGGATCCAGTTTCGGTCAGAGAATCAGATCGGAATGAACCAAAATACAAAGTGAATCAGATTGGCAAAAGCCACAAATATCATATTCAATCGTTGCTAAAATGACATCCCTATTAACAAATTGAAGAGTAAAGGATCATCCCGACACCCACAAGTCTGGTTCTGGTTCTGGTTCTGCTGGGGGTTTCTTAATGTTTTCTTTCCCACAGTCTCCCTTTTTCCAGTTTAGTGATGTGGAGATACTGAAACCCACGTCTATAAGACATTTCTATATAACCAATCATTAAAACACAATTGAGATCATTTGTCTTTAATTAAGCTTTGATAGGAAAAGCGCTGATTGATTTATTTGCATAATCTGAACCCAATTAAACCTGAACAATTGTTAAACTTTTTGCAGTGAATCAGAATTTTTTTTATGTCTTTAGTCTTTTTTTTAAGGCTTTATAAAACTAAATTCAACTAAGTTTTAATGTTGCCATGGCGACAGCGGAATCAGGAAAGAGGAGCATATTTTACCTCCAAACACACCCTAATCCATAACTAATAAAAAAACGATATAGTGCAGGACTATGCAGAGCCCTGGAATTTAAAAGCAAGTCCGACTATTTTTATAAACAGCGACTATGACGTCATTGAATTTCACTAAGTTAAAATCTAATTGATATCATCGTTTTGCACCGATCATTTATGAATCCTTCCACTGAGTTCTGAAGATAAAAACGTGGCAGGTATATATAAAAAATACATTTATATAAATTCTTTTGGCAAAAATTGCTCCGCCGCAATGCATTGTGGTCTATATTTTTTTAGTTTAGTTTTCGCACTGGATTTATAGATTCAGGCAGCACTACAACATGGCGAACACACTATATAGTGCACTATATAGGGAGTAGTGAAGGAATTCAGACGCAACCTTAGGTTTAGGACGTCTGATCTGACCTTTGACCCGAGAGGAAGCCCCGCCCCCTCAGACCACATCACTGCAGACAGTTCTGCATTTAAAAGTGGGCATAAACGCGGACACACTGGTCCTGCAGTTCCTTCACGAACACGTCAGAGACGTTCATGTATCTTTCTGCAGAAACTTCTCATCATCCAAAACAGATTTTCATCATTTTACCATCAATCTGTTTCACTTTCTCTTAATTGCTTTTAATCCTGGGTTTTAATTGTTTCTGACGGATTACGTCCCTGTAATGCACAATAACAGGGATCCATACAACTTTAATCTGGATTTGATATCTCATCAATTAACCTTCATCTGGGGTTAAATCTATTTTCATTGTAACCTGGCGTCAAATCTCAGTTTGTTTTCTTTCAATCTCACATATATTCACCTGGTTTTGTTTTAATCTGGAGGTTTATTTCTTATATTTTTCCTCTCATCGATGTTCTTTAATCTCGAATTTAACTTCTCATAAAGTAACTTTAAACTGGAGTTAAATATCATTAATACTCTTTAATCTATCATTTCTCATTGATGAATGTTAATCTAGAGTTACACTTCGTGACTTGTTTCACTTGTGACTTAATCTAATATGATTCCCTTTAATTAGAGGTTTTATCTCTAACACTACTTGTTCTTTTGCTGGTTAATCATTCCATTGTTGACCCGCTTTAATCCTAATTCTGAACTATTGATTAATTAAATGATTCGTTTTATTGGATTATAATCCAGAGATGTCATTCCAGAGTCCATCTTTTGAAATCCTTAATCTGGAGTTTATTCTCACACTGGGGCGATTTAATCTGTTTAATCCACTCCAATCTGCGTTTATTCTGGAGTTCAGATCTCCTGATGCATTTATCTGACTTCTAATCTGTCAAACTCTGCTTCGCGTTTCTGCTGAGGAACAATTCAGCACAAAGTTCCAGAACCTGCAATACCGACCAGAACCAGACCGCCGTAGAGCTTCACTTGATTAAATCTGGTTCTGTTCGTCTAACGCGTCTCTGACGTCATCGTGACTCTACATCGGATTCGTTCTTCTGCGTTTCGGGTTCGGTTCGGACTGCTCACCGAGCCGCACTTTCCCCTCCGTATCCAGCAGCGAGCCTCGGCCCGGTTTGGCCCGCTCCGCTCCGCTCGGCTTTGGTTCGGGCCGCGCGTGCGTGTCCGTGCGCGGAGCGGCTCACAGGATCATCATGGCGGAGGTCGGAGAGCGGCTCCTGTTGCGCTCCGGGCCCGGGTCTCAGCGCGTCTTCTGCCGCTGGAAAAGTTCGAAGCGTCGGCGGAGAAAGTTCAGCTCACCGAGGGACAAAAAAAAGGTTTCTGAGATTTTACATCACATCCCGTTTCCGACCCGGAGGAGGAGGAGGAAGAGGAGGAGGAGGAGGAGGCAACTTGAGCCCCTGATATCTGAGAAGCATCATCTCAGCAGAGGGGAGGGGGGGCTGTTCTGCAAACAGATCCTGAGAAGATGAGAAACGAGGAGAGAGAAGAGGAAGTGCAGAGAAAGTCCTTCTCCAGAGATCTGCAGACATGCAGGAGGACGGAAACAGAAGAGTCTCTGCAGCTTCGGCGCTCACAGAAGGGGAGAAAAGCCTGGATGTGGTCAATAAAACTACAGACTGGAGGCTCATGGGTAATAACAGAACCCATCCATCCTTCCATGCACTTTCTCAGTGGTCCTGTGACCGGACGTCCGGGAGTTCAAATCCAGGCCGAGTCGTATCAAAGACTCTAAAAATGGGACCCAATGCCTCCCTGCTTCACACTCTGCATTAAAGGGTTTTAGATTGGGGGGGTTAAACCACCAAATGGTTTCTGCAGCCCACCGCCCCCCTTAGGGGGGGGAGAGGTCAACTGCGGAGAGCAAATGTCACAAAGCTAGGTGTGTGACGGATAATGGGACTTTACCTTAACACGTCACGCACGTCAAACACACGGTCGCTGCATTGTGCACGTTATGCATTTGCACACCAGGAAACCAAAGGTCCCATTAGGTTCCTATAGAGTCGCCTGGCTGGGTCCTCCACGCCCACCACCCTGCCAGTTTTCCGGTGCTCTGCTTTCTGCTGATTAGCAGATTAACCCTTGTGCTGTCTTGTGGGGGTCCAGATGACCCCGTGGGGTCATCTGGACCCCCACAAGACAGCACAAGGGTTAAGTGTCTCTTCATCCTGACTGACTGAACACACCTGATGCAGATAATCTGTAGCAAGACAGGGCGGTAGATCTCCCAGACCAGGGTTGATTACTGCTGTAGAACATGTCGTCGTCTGCAGCTGTTCGCCTCGACAGACGACGGTGTAGCCCCCCCCTGGGGATCTACCTGCACCAACGGGAACGGCTGTGCAGTCCGTTTCTGGAATGGCAGTCCCTGCCACGCTTGGTGCAGGTGAAGGCTGATGGTTCTTGCTGCTGCTGCTTCCTCACGGTTCTTTTCTGGGCTGCATTTTCGTTCTGCTCGGCCTCAGGCCCGACTGCGAGTCTCCCGATGGGGCGATCGTCTGCATGACTTTCCCATGAGTTGGGGGTCGATAGAGCACCGCCTCATGTCTTTCTTGCAGACGTCTTTGAAGCGCCGTTTTTGGACGCCCTCTTGTTCTCGCCACAGAGGTCGTCTTTGGGAATGCGGCCTGTGTCCATTCTCCTGACATGGCCCAGCCACCTCAGTCGTCTCTCACTGAGTGCTGCATGCCTGCTGCTTCTGTTGGCTCGTTGCGGCACCTCTATGTTTGGGACCTTGTCCTGCCACTTGATCTGGAGCATACGCCCCAAGCACCTCATGTGAAAGGTGTTGAGCTCCTCCTCATGCCTCCCGTAGGTGCTCCACGTCTCGCTGCCGTAGGGGAGAGTACTGACCACGCCGGCTTGGTAGACGCCCAGTCTGGTCTTCTCAGTGAGGCTGGAGCTGGAACATGTGGACCCGTTACAAATGAAATCCTCAGAACACAGGAGGTTCACAATGAGCCTCAAACTTCAGAGCAGAAATCCTGTCTCACTGGAAGGTGCCAGCAGCTTCTGATGGCCGGCTGCTCTCCAACCATGGAGGCCAAGCTCAGCCATCTCTGTTGGGGGGGGGGTGAAGGAGAGCCGGCTCCCCGGTTCAGCTGTGAGTGGAGGCTGGAGTGATGACCCCCCCTCCCCCCCCAACAGCCTCCACCTCTCTAAAGGCCTCCCCACCAGACCTCTGAAGGTGGGTCGTAACATTTTATAGCCAAAAACCTGAAGGATTCTTATTCTGCATCAAGAGACATTTGATAAAAACATTAGAAATTCAGCATAATTTATTTCCCTCTAAAAAATAAAGCAATGGCACAGTCTGTTTGCATGTTTCATGGTTAAATGATGCATTTTGGCACGATTCCTCGGAGTCAAGGGGGGGGGGTCACATCCCCTTTAACACCTGACGAAAAGGTTTACGTGAACTCAGCACTTCACACCCTGTAACCATAGCAACCACAGAGGTCAGAACGTTTAAAGCTGCGGCCTGTGCGCGCCCCTCCGCCTGGCCTTTTTGAGGTTTTCCCCATCAGCACATGCAGAGCAGCGGACACGGCGTGGAGGCGTGTTCAAAGATCAAAACTCTCTTTGAATTCAAAGATCAGTGGTCCTCAAACATGATGTGTAAATAAACGGTTTCACTGGAGAGCAGGATGAGCGGGTTTACAACTACAGCTGCCAGGGGGGGCTGAGCATGAAGGGGATCTCCTGAAGGTCAGAGTTCAGGGTCAAAGGCCTTCAGACGTTCATCGCTTGGGCCAGTTTGGAAGACTAGTCCACTCCACACCACTAGATGGCAGTCCAACATCTACAAACCGCATCAAGGTGAACTTTGGACCAGATCTCTCCAAAGCTGGACTTTCTTCAGGTTTCCATTGACGTTTGGGTTGAAGGTGATCTCAAAAAACAAAACATCTTTTCAGTGTTGCATCTGACATTTCAAACTGACCTCAGAGAGATAAACATGTGAGAAAACTGTTCAAATAACAGACAGATTACAGCAAATACGGACGATTTGAAATCTTTTGCTGAAAATCAGCTTCACCTCTCACCAGGAGAGGCAGAAACCTCGATTTTTAGCTCAAGTTCATGAAGAAGATGATGATGATGATGATCTTCAGTGTGAAGCTTCATCGGCGTCCCCTGGTTGATGGCCCCGCCCTCTGACCTGGGACCGGTTCCATGACTGAGGGCGGGGGCGTGAGGATGAGGAGCGGCTCAGGACTCTGCATCCACGCTGGAGATCTTCTCGATGGACTGAAGCAGCTGAGACACCAAGCGGAGAGTCTCCGCTTCCCCCATCAGCTGACTGCACACAGAAATGTTTTCTCACGTCACTTTGAGCTAAAGCGTGAAGCTGAAGAACTCATTAGAATCAACAAACTCTGTCAAACGGGAGAGCTTGGACCCAAACATGCAAACTCTGCCGGCACTGACCGGATGGAGGAGTAGGCGCGGCTCGTCGTCTTGTTCAAGTACTCGGAGGCCACCTGGGCGTTCTGCCTCATCGTCATGACGACCTGAGACTCTGCTGCTTTCAGGCTGCAGTTCTCCGAGGCCAGACGCTGCACCTCGCCCTGAAACACAACAGAACATGAACTTCTGACCCAAACCTTCGTTTGTGATCAGGAAAGTTCTGCTTCATCTCTAAGGATGTTTTAGAAGTTAAAAACCAGACCCCCCCCCCAAAAAAAAACACTAACATGACTGTGATCCATCTGAAAATGAGAAAAACAAAGTGGAGGTCTGATGGAAAGTCTGTTGAGGGTAAGATCGTTCTCCAATGAAAACCTTTATTGACACTTTACAGACTTATCCTGGAAATTCAGCCATAAATTCTTCTCTCATTGGAGAAAATAAACATTTCCTGCTACTTATTCCCTTCTTGGGGACAACAGGGATTATGCTAAATCACAAGGTGTCAGATTCAAATTCAAAGTAATTATAAATTAAATGCAGATTTTAGTTTAACTGAACAGATCCCAGTTAGAAAAAGACCTGAGGTTAAAAGATCTCACCTGCAGCTGCTGAAGCTCTGCCTTCAGTCTGGAAACTGTGTTTTCTGCTTTAAGTGCTCGTTTCTGTCAGACGAGAGACAAACACGCATGCAGAAAATAGAATTACACACAGAATGGCTGTTCTGACCAATAGAACGACAGCTGTTTATTTCTCTGTAGAAGTCTATAAGATTTAAGCTAATTGGAGTCAGCGGGTACTTCCTGTTTGGAACGCCGGGGGGGGGGGGGGGGGTCATTCAGTCCAGCTCTCACATCTGCAAACCTGTGTGCAGGGGTGAAGGGAGGTGTTGGAAGCACAAACGTGCATCTATGTGCCCATTGTTGTTAACCCAGATTGCAGAATTAAACAGGACATAATGCCTGCATGTGTCAAGCAGACATCACACACGTCTGCACATATCTTCCCACCAGACAAACTTTTATGATGGATTCACTCTGGACTTTATGTTAAATGGCGTCTACCTATTTAGTGCTTTTCTACCATCCTTTAAAGGATGCTGACCTGCTCAGACGTTGATGAGACTGCATACAGAGGAGAGGTGGAGCGGCTAGTCCTCTAATGCAGCCAGAACCACCTGGAGCTGAATCCACTTAAAACGGTGGAGATGACAGTGGACTTCAGGAGGAACCCCCACCCCACCCTCAACACTACTGTCCCCTCAACAGACTCACACAGGTTCCTGGGGTCCACCATCTCACAGGACCTTAAGTGGACCCCTCACATTGACTCACTCCGGAAAAAGGCTCCGCAGAGGTTTTACTTCCTGTGACATCTCAAGAAGTTCAACCCGCCTCAGGAGCTGCTGACCATCCAGTCTGTCCTGTCTGCATCCATCACGGTCTGGTTTGGATCAGCAACCAGACACGACAGGAGCAGACTGCAGAGAATCGTCAGATCTGCTGAGAGGATTATTGTTTCCAGCCTTCCCCCCATTCAGGATCTGTACCGATCCAGAGTCAGGAAGCGGGCTGGCAGGACCGTAAAAGACCCCTCTCATCCCGGACACTGCCTTTTCAGCCTCCTCCCGTCAGGGCGGCGCTTTAGGACAATGCGAACCAAAACACTCGCCACAAGGACAGCTTCTTCCCCCGAGCTGTCACTCTGATGAAAGCCTGACTCAGGACTACTCAAGGACACGGAAAAAAACACACAGAAACTGTCAAACTGGAACTACCACTGCGTTTTTATTCAGTTATGTTTCTTCATTCTTATACCTACCTCATAGTACTTTCTTTTTATTATTTATCCTCTTTTGTCTTTACCCCCTTTACACTTTTTTTATGTCTTTCTAGTTTGCACGAGAGCACAAGACACTAAAGCCACATTCCTGGTCCATGCACTGTAATTGGCCGATAAAGCTGATTCTGATCCACCCCCTCTCTCGCCCTCTCTTTCCCTCTTCCTCTCTCCAACTTCCCTTATATCTTCAATCAAAAATATAATGTTTATGTACTAATAACTAAAACATACTCAGTAAGAGTCCAGAAATCTTTGTGAGGAGATATCTTTGTCGTGTGAATAAATATTATTTTTGTGTAGAACAGATAAGGCATTTTATTATGAAAACAGAAAGCAGCGACGATCTCTCTTCATGCTCTGCTGTAAACCATGTTAGAGTGGGGGGGGGGGGGCAAAGTAGGATCTTTAACCTCTTTTATCCATTTCCTCCATTATCAGAAAAATGCTCCAGAATCATTTTAAAAACACCATTTTCACTGGCGTGGGTCTTTAAGGCCCACAGTGCCTAACAGGTTTGTTTACTTATCTCATTCGTGTTATTAATAGAACAGCCGATAAATAAATCAATCATTCAGTCCTTTTAGTTAAAGCAGGAAAAAAGCCTCCATTTGACAGAGCTAAAGCAAAATAACAGAAGCTGCAGCTTATTGAAGCTGGCCCTGTAATAATCAATCAGCTTTGACTCAGGAATGAATTAATCGATTCCCAGCAATCACATTAGAATTACCCAGCATCCATTGCAATCATCAGCAACCACACATAACCCTTATCTATTGAGTCTGGGTGAAATCATTTGTTTGGGTTCATTTTTAAACTGATTAATGTTCACCCGTGCACACACACATCCACACACATTCACACACATCCACACACATTCACACATCCACACATATTCACACACATCCACACATTCACACACATTCACACACATCCACACACATTCACACACATCCACACACATCCACACATTCACACATCCACACATATTCACACACATCCACACATATCCACACACATTCACACACATCCACACACATCCACACACGTTTACACACATCCACACACATCCACACATGTTCACACACATCCACACACATTCACACACATCCACACATTAACACACATCCACACATATTCACACATTCACACACATTCACATATTCACACACATTCACACACATCCACACACACGGGTTCATTGTCTTGCCCATGGACACTTGGGCGGGCGAGGCGGGAATCAAACCACCACATGGTTCTGCTTGTGAGCCTTTTGGTTCTTTTGGAGCCGGTCTGCATTCTGACTCCAGAAATGATTCTCTATTCTGGTCGGCACCGCCGTTCAGGTGAGCTTTCACGCCTGACGTCATCCACAGCCAACCCTCTCGTCTGCTCTGAGGACAGCCAATGCTAACAAAGGGGCGTGGCTTTGAGCACGCCGTCCTTCAGGAGGACTCTGCCTCAAACCAAACACCTGTCTCTCTCTGTCAGATCAAACCATCAGGACTGTGCGTCGTCTCACCGTCATCAGCTGCAGGTTCTGCTCCACGGAGTGAACCATGTTCTCAAGATCCTGCGCCTCCTTCTCCTCCTGACGCCTCCTCTGCAGCAGCTCTTCTGTAAGCTGTGTCACCCTGCAGGAGGAGCACAGAGGCATGCTGGGTAAGTAGGCAGGAGCTGGGCAGTGGGGCGCTGTGATTGGCTGCTCCTGACCTGCGCTGGTCAGCCTCGGCTCTCCTCTGCAGCTCCCTGAGCGTCCTCCTCATAGTCTGGTTCTCCTCCTTCAGCTGAGACACACAGCTTTATTAACACTCCAAGGAGGGGGCAGGGCTCGACATAGCCATTTGTCCGCTGGCCCGGTCCTGTTTTTCGAGCAGTGCGGACCACAAGACTTTATTTTTCACTTGTCCGCTCGGGCCACTAAAATATCTAACGGTTTATATATTCTTCACCTTTTACAATAAAGTAAATTTTGCGAAAACGTGTAGATTTACCTCGTCTTCATAATGTAGTTTTTCTGCTAGTCCTGTGTTCAGACTTCAAGGGTTTCTATGGGAAACCTTTGATCACTTCTCCTTCTCTCCCGCCTGCGCGCGCGCGGCTTTCACTGCAGAGCACCACGCGGCACGCGCTCACTACTTTTTTTTTTCAAACTTTATTGAATGTAACAATTCAATACAAAACAATGTTAAACAGCAACAACGAAGGCACAAGCCAGTGGGTTATTATTACATTTGATTATAAATCCGACACCGTCACTGAAGAGAGACTGAAGCATGTCAGAGATGTGGAAGACATGGCAGGAATAGATAGGAATATGTTGGATGGAGTAATGGGTGGAATTAGTAGTATGGACAGCAAGATATTTAATGAATGCATTGAAGATGAAACTGTATGCACTAAGCTTTAAGCTGAATGTCAAAGAATCAAAGGCAACTCCAAATACCTGAATCTCAGACTCAAATGCAGTAGAATGTTAAACTACTTAATTTTGTTTTTCTTTACAACACTGTAAGCAGTAAGTATTTCTAGTTAGCTGAATGATCTCAGTTAGACCTGCACAATATGAGGAAAACTCACGATATGCCATATCAGAGATTAAAATTGCGATAACGATATAATTTGCGGTATATAAACAAACAGCAAAATAACCAAATAACCATTCCCAGTTTAAAAATTATACTCCAAATGACCCACGTTGACATAGGTTACAAACATCTAACATAACAGGGCTCCATCTGATTGGTCAACAATGTGAAGGCGTCCTTCCGATTGGTCAAATGCATTAAGGGATTTATTTGGTTCGTTAAATGGTTCAAGCTGCCATTAGATTGTTTTAACACATTTAAGGTTTATGATTTATTGCGATATTTGCCGTTAGAAGCACCATGAAAACTTCTGAACTAGTGTTACCTACTACACTGCAGTGCTCTCTTCAAAACATCTGAAACAGACTAGAGCAGATTTAAGTTTGATATGGTCTATTTTCAGTCATTGAAAAGTGTAGAAATAAGTGATGTCACCAGAATGCACCAAATTGCACCATATTAAAAGTTTCCGGGGGGGCATGCCCCTGGACCCCCCTAAAGTTGCAAGCACCTGCGGAGCGGCGGGTCCCGTTATGCGCCAGTAACTTGTCGGGCCAGTAACTTTCAGGCAGGGCCAGTAAGTTTCAAAAACTACTGGCCCTGTGGGCCAGTGCAGATTTCTGGGCTATGTCAACCCCTGGGGGGGGCGGTGCTGATAACGGGGGGCCTTACCTGCTGCATCTGAGCAGTCCTCCTCCTGCAGGTGGGGGCTGCCTCGGCCAGGGAGGTCTCATCGTCTCCCTCATAGTTCTCTGTGTGTCCTTCAGGCTTAGAGGAGAACCTGGAGGAAGAGGAGGAGGTCCAAAGATGAAGATCATAATCCCCACCCCTCATTTAGGAGAGTGGACCTCAGTAATGACTCACCGGGTCTCCTCCTCCTCTTCATCATCTTCAGTGCACAGGGAGGAGGTGCTCTCCACGCCTGACTGGAAGCTCCGCCCCCACTCCTCCTCCTCCTGATTGACATTTTCATCAGATCTTCTGAACACGGAAATGGGACCGAATGTGACGCCATCGTACCTGCGTTGCCAGGTGAGACTCAGGCAGGAAGCAGCTGCTGATGTCCGCATCCAGGTGAGGCAAGTTCCTCTGAGCCAATCACAAACACGTCAGGCTCCTCCCTCCACTCCTCCTCTTCATGGCTCAGTAGGTCACGGTCTCCTTACCTCCACGTGGTTCTGGTCCTGCTCCGGGTCGCCGTCGTGAGTCTTCCAGCGCATGAACTCCCTGAAGGAGAACGGGTTCAGGTCCTCCGCCTGCCCCTCCTCCTCTTCCTCATCTGCAGGTGTGAAGGACAGCTTTCCATTAAACGGTTAAGGGGAAATCAGTGTTTCCCATTGAAATTGTTCTCTGTCGGATAACGTTGTTAATACGCCTTTTCTTTGTTTGGGATAACCTGGTTAATAACCGCCAAATGCAGGTCACGTGGTCACAGGCGTGTATATCAAGTCATGAAACGTTGATTCACCAAAGAACGCATGTGGGGCTCGACCACAGGAACGTGTCAGAGGTTGAAGACGCTTTGTCTTCTTCTACTGAAGACCAGCTCACACGTTTTAAATGCAGCTTTGGCATTTGTTCATTTACATTTTTACCCCTAAATGGATCCGAGAACTGGACTGAGTGAGCGTGACGTCACCCCTTGAAAAGGCTTTTCTGCCGGCTCCAACCATATCAAGTCAGTTCAGTCGCCGCTTTTTGACAATACGGACGCCGCCGTGTTACAACCAGATGTCGGCAGATTGGTCCGAGCCTGAATTACTGTTTCTACGGCAACAACTCTCATCAATCAGGAGTGAGCTTGATGGAAGTCCACATCCCTTGCATCCCTGATTGGTCCGTTTATAACCTGAATAAATAGCACTTCAGATAAAATATTGTGGAAAAAAAAATCAGTATTGTCAAGATCATCTTTAAAAAAATGTGTCAGATCAGGAATGTTTCTTCTGAGTAACAGCTGTTTATTTCTCTATAAATCTGTGCGATTTTGGTTTCTTGGAACCAGCAAGTACTTCCTGTTTGGAACAGGAAGTGGGAGGGGTCACTCAGTCCAGTTCTCACATAGAGACAATAGTCCGACAAATCCTCACCAACCTTCATGTTGCAGCAGTGATGTCACAAACAGGAGGTGGAGCAGTTTTATGGATAATATTGACACATGTAGGGGTGTGTCCATAAAGCTCAAGGAAAACTTCCAACATGTCAGCAAAAAATGTGAGATAATTAGAAAAAAGTGGGAATATACGACGAGCCTTAGCAGATATGGGCACACTGTTGAATAGACGTTTCATGACTGTAGGCTCATGCAACATTATTCACGGTAACGGGCAACTTTGGAGCGGCTGAATTTGATTCCCAGAGGGGGGGAAGACGAGCTTCATCCAGTGTGGGTCCTTGAGTAAGACCTTTCATGCTACTGCCCAAGTATGCAGACACGACAGGGCCCAAGGCTGGGTCTCCCTGTGCCGGTCCCCAGCCCGGGTAAAATACAAGGTTGTGTCTTTAGGGCCACCTGGTGTAAAACTCTCCACCTGTGCGGATCAGTGAAAGGTGATTCGCTGTGGCGACCCCTGAAGGGATGTGCAGAAAGGTGAACGACAACAATGCAGAAGGGGAAACTTCAAGACACATTAGACATTACACAGAAGTACGCTGTGGGAAAAATAATTTAACTACAAGGAAACAGTCCAGAGCTTTCAAGTGCTTGTCCCAAGTCCGGACAATCGCAGGTGGATCTGCATGTGATCAGGAGACCAGATGAGAGGAAGCAGCTTCAAGCTGTTTCATCATGTTGGGATGGGAGGAGGACAGATCCTGGGGGAGGACTTCTAAGAAGGTTCTGGAGGTGAAGATGGATCTGGAGATGTGATCATGTGTGTCACGTGTCAGATTCTGGGCAGCAGATAACCGACTGTTGGTTCCTGAACTTTCTCCTTCATAGTTACATCGGAAGCTAACTTCTGCGTGAAGATCAGTGACCTCACTGACTGTTTCAACCGTCAGAATCCGAGTTTAGATGATCAGAACCGGACCGAAGCTCTCACCGTCGGTGATGATCAAGGTCTTTCCACGCCTCTGCCCGGACATGTCAGCCGCAGGCAGCTCGGTCCGGCTCGGTTTGGTTCGGTCGGGTTAGCAGAGCCACACTGTCATGTCGCAAAAGCTGGTCCGGTTCAGACCCGGAAATCCCCCCTCCAACTCCACCGTCACGTGACTGATCTGTGACTCCTGAGTGGCTGCGGGTGTCACGTGACGTCAGCTCGAAGAGTCCTGCAGAGGAGCTGCAGCGGACCACCCCACGTGTCGTGTTTGGACAGGTTCTGTTATTCTTAAAACCCGGAAGAAGCAGCGGTGAGTGTGGCCCAGTACCGAGTGCTCGACCAGCTCTGTGTGGACGCGGTTGCAGCTGTGAACTGCTTGGGTTCCGGTTCTTTTGTCCCTGGAAAGCATGGGTTTTCCCGCGCTGAGTTCCACATGCAGATCTGGTCCAAAAGGTCCTGCTCAAGTGGGTTCTGTCTTGGTGAAAGGATGGAAGATACGGGAAGATTCAGAGGTTCTTTATCTGGTTCTGCAGGTCCACAATGTCCGCGGAGACGGCTGAGGGGGAGGGCACGTCCCAGACCCAGTCCACTATGTCCCCCTCTCAGGTGAGGTCGCAGTCCCAGTCTCAGCCAGGGTCCGGTTCGTCCAGCGGGCCCACTTCAGGCAGTCAGTCTTCCAGCGGGTCTGGGACTCTGAGCAGCGTGGACACCATTCCAGTCACACTCGCTTCTGTCCCGGAGGAGCAAGAACCAGAACCCCAACCCTGGGCCGCCTGCTGCCCATGGCCAAAGGCTTCAGGAGCCACGGTGATTCTCCAGCCTCCAACCCACAGAAGGGTTCAGATGCTGTCTTTGATTCTAGACCTAACTGAGAACCTGGTCTGTTTGAGGGTTTCAGACTGCATTGCGGACCAGTACCTGTTTGGACGGGATTCAACATGTAACTACGTCCTGGATGACCCGGAAGAGAGGGGGTCCAGAAAGTTCAGAATCTACAGCAAGAAACACTTCAGGATCTTCAGAGTGAGAGCCGAGCTGCTGCGGTCCAACCTGCCTGTCTTACCACAGACAGGCTTGCCTCAGTGACACTCCGGCCCTCTCTGACCAAAACACCTGTCTGTCTCTCTGACCAAACACCTCTCTCTCTCTCTCTCTCTCTCTCTCTCTGGCCAGAGACACCGGCTGCTTCCTTTGGTTAACTGCACACCTGTCTATCTCCTTTAACCACACAGCAGTCTGTCTCTGTTTTTATCTCACACCTCGCTATTTCCTCGGTGCTTGACTGCACTGTCTGTTTCTTTTATCTGATCTGGCTATCTCTGTCAACAAACAACTGTATATATATATGGCATTCACTTTTTGCAGTGATTGATCGCACTGTCTATATCTCTGCTCTGACCGCACACTTGTGTCTTTCTCCGTCTGATGGCACACCTGTGCATTTCTTAGTCTGACTGCACACCTGTGTGTTTCTGTGTCTGACCGCACACCTGTGGGTTTCCCTGTTTCTGACCAACACGGTGTTTTCTGTGTCTGACCACACACCTGTGTGTTTCTTGTGTCTGGACCACACACTGTGTGTTTCGTGTCTGACCGACACCTGTGGGTTTCTGTCTGACCTAACACGCAGGTTGTGGTTCGACCTCACACCTGTGTGTTTCTGTGTCTGACTGCAACACCTGTGGGTTTCCCTCGTTCGACCGAACACCTGTGTGTTTCTGTGTTCCGACCGCACACCTGTGTTTGTGTCTGACCGCACACCTGTGTGTTTCTGTGTCTGACTGCACCTGTGTGTTTCTGTGTCTGACCGAACACCTGTGTGTTTCTGTGTCTGGACCGCAGACTCAGTGCTTTGTGTTCGACCGCACACCTGTGTTTCTTGCAAAAGTCTGACTGCACACCTGTGGGTTTCTGTTTGACCACACACCTGTGTGTTTCTGTGTCCGACTACACACCTGTGAATTTCCCTGTCTGACCGAACACCTGTGTGTTTCTGTGTCTGACCACACACCTGTGAATTTCCCTGTCTGACCACACACCTGTGAATTTCCCTGTCTGACCGAACACCTGTGTGTCTCATTGTTCAATATCTGTCTGTCTCTCTGTTTTCTCATGTCAGGAGGACTCTCAGGTCTTCGTGGAAGATCTCAGTAATAACGGCACCTTTGTGGACGGTCTTCTGGTTGGTAAAAATAAGAAACTCCCTCTGTCTAACGCTTGTTCGCCTCGGCCGAACAGCGAAACAGAGGTGACACACCTGTCCAACCTGAACCATCAGCCGCCTGCTGTGGTGCTGCCCATCCTGACCCGGTTCTGCCTCTCTGCAGTGTTTGTTTTCATTGATCTCATGTCAGACGATCAGTCCAGTCTCCCCAAAGACCTGCAGGAGGGACCATGCCATGAGTCTCTTCTCACGCCTGTGTTGTCACTTCCCAATTTGCTCTCACGGGAATGTGTCTTTGCAGAGGTGTGTGTGGGGAGGTGCGGCTGGCCTTCGAGCGATCTACCTGCAGGAAGGTCGCAGTCAAGGTCATCAACAAGAAGAACTTCCAGTCAGAGGGGGTGAGTCTTCCTTCCTTCCTTCCCTCCTTTGCATTCAGGGACACGGACTCCAAATGTTTACGTGACAGTAGCAGTAACTCAGGTTTATCGTTCAATCACAGACTGCCACACGGAACAGACAGAAATCAAGATTCTGCAGAGGGTCGCACTAATGTGAGTGAAACTGGACTCCTTCAGTGACTGAAGACCCTCCACCTTTCCGTCAGACCTCCACCTCTTCTCTCCATAGCACGTCTTTCCTGTCCAACCGCCACGCCCTGGTATCACTTCCTCCTCTTTCTCCATCCTGTTTTCCTGATCTGCCAGTCTACTCTTTTTTTCTTCTCCTACATCCTCTTTCTCCATCTCTTGCCCACCTCCTCATCTATTGTCATGTTTTTTGTCTACGCGCTCGTGTCCTGCAGCCTTGTTTAATAAAGACGGAGGACTTCTACCAGACAGAGGATAGTTACTTCATCGTCCTTGAGATGTGAGTGTCTCTGAACCGACTGTGTGTGTGTGTGTGTGTGTGTGTGCTGTCGCGCGCACACTAAGCTCAGCTGATCCGTGTGTCAGGATGGAGGGGGGCGAGCTCTTCAATAAAGTCAAGTCTCAGCAGCAGCTCAAGGAATCTGTGGCCAAACTCTACTTCTACCAGATGCTCTGCGCCGTCCACGTTAGTGCCCGCTACCGTTGCCGCGGTGACGCCATGCGCACACACGCAGCCCTGCTAACTCTGTGTGTGTGTGTGCCCAGTACCTCCACAGTAACGGGATCATCCACAGAGACCTGAAGCCGGAGAACATCCTGCTGTCCTCCAACGAAGACGTATGCCTCATCAAGGTGACCGCGAATCTCACTCAAGAATGATTCCAAAAGAAATGAAGCATTTGTTTGGTCAACTTCTGTTCCAACATACATTAACTCATCTTAAACTGAAGAAAAGGAAAACATTTAAAGGGGGAAAAGGGACATTTCCGATAAATTGTTTTGTCCTGAACACCCCTCATTTAATCAACAATGAATTAAATGAATAAAGATGAAATACTGACCTGTATTTCAGGTGACGGACTTTAACCAGTCCAGGATCCTGGAAGAGGCTGCCCTGATGCGGACTCTGTGTAATTCCATCCTACCTGGCTCCTGAGGCTCTCACCACGCCACCACCGGCTATGGCCTGGCCGACGCCTGGAGCCTCGGGTCCTGCTCTTGTCTGCAGCTCCTCCCCTACACCTGTTGTGCTTTGACTCGTATTAGCATGCTTCTGTCATCACCTGTGTGTCTGTCCTCTCCAGTCTGAGCGGCTACGCCCCGTTCCACGAGAAATTTGGGAACCATTCTGTGTCGGAGCAGATCATTCGAGGAGAGGCTCACGCGGTTCCCGCCAAGTGGAAACACATTTCAAAACTGGTGAGATCTCACCTGTGGGGGGCAGTTTGCTGAAGGGTAAAAATACTGAGGGGGGGAACAAGTGCTCCAGCGTGTTGGCAGCATATGTCCTGCAAAGGACATGAAAGAAATAAACCAAAACCTGCAACAGATTGACTGTAACCCAGCTGCCTCAATCTGAAAACAGTCTTTCTTAAAACTCAGAACCGCTGAAGTTAGCTTCAGATTTACAGTTTCTGGCTGTGAATCACAAACCAACTTTAGCATTGTTCACTTTCAACTGTTGATGGTGTTGCCGCAGGAGATTGTTGTCGCCATTTGTCGTCATTTGCATCGTTGATGTTGAGCTCTCCAGTCGGATAGGACTGACTCTGTCCTCTGTGTAGCAAAGGACATGGTGAGGAAGCTGCTGGTGGTGGATCCCAAAGAGAGGATGAGCATCGATGAAGCTCTGCAGCACCCCTGGCTACAGGTGACTCCAGCCGCTGACCCAGATGCCGTGATTGTTCATGAAGCACACGTCTCACGCCAGCCGATGGTTTCAGGATCAGGAAATGCTGGCGACGGCTAAGAGGCTCATGTACCCAAACGATGCTACCCACGATCCAGCACCAGTTGCCATGGTAACCCCGAGGCAGGAGGCGCTCTCGGCATCAGGGGACACCAGCCACAGAAAACGAACGGGAGAAGAAGACGATGAGGAGCATCCTGCTAAGCGTAGCCAAACTGGGTCATTAGCTGTTGTAAATATTCTTTGTCCCAGTTTCAGTTATTGAATAAAGTTCAGTCTGCTCACTTTATTTATCTGGGTCTGACCTGGATGTTCTAAAAGCAGAAGTTCCCAGAGACATTCTGCTGTAGTTGCTCTGGAGGCTATGAGAGCTGGGATCAAACTGGGTTTACCGTCAGGTGAGAAAAAAAGCAAGGAGCTGTGGTTTATGAAGAACAATGGCTGCAGACCAGGATGTCACCACCATGACGGTCTCAAAGCTGCCATGGCAACCACCCAAAAAGAAAAGTCTCAGCATTTTGATGGACTGATGAAATGTTTGCCTCTCCAAAACCCCAAACACATGCAGGCAGGCCAGAGGATGGATGGACATTCCAATTATCTGTGGCATTATTTCATTACACTTTAGGTGCAAAATGATTAAACGTGTATGTCAGTTTTCATATTTTTACACATGTGGATCTTTTTTTTATCCTGTCCTGTCCATTAGCTGGTAAACAGATGAGAGCTGGAAGGCCTTTTGTGTTGGACATATTTTACTTTAACAAGAGGGTTGGTGAATTTTCTCACAACCAGAGGTATGTCTGAATCCAACCCCTTTGGAATCTAGGCCAAACTTTTTATTAATTTTAATCATATTTGAAAATGTTGGACCGATGGAAAAGGAAAGGAGGGAAGAAGAGAGGGATGTTAGAGAGGGGGATAGGAGGGTGATTATGGAGGGGGTTAAAACCATGAAGCAGCATAAAGCAACAAGTGCTTCTGATGGTGATATCATTGCAGTGAAATTCAGATGAAATACATGTCTATGTACATGGGCCTGTCCACACGTCTCAAGCTGCCATGGCAACCACCCAAAAGAAAAGTCTCAGCCTTGTGATGGACTGATGAAATGTCCAGGATGTCACCAGCCTCTGTGTAACCCTGAACACATGCAACCAGGGCTGAATGGATGGACATTCCATGACATTCAGGCATTGTTTCACTACACGTCTTTAGGTGCAAAACGGTTAAAACAGTATGTCGACCATATTTATACACATGGTAAGATCTCCCAGGTGGATCTTGATTTTTTTTCCCATCAGAGGTAAATGTATGAAGCTGCCGATCAGCTGTTTTCCTGAAATAACTGAAGGCAGAAACTTTCTCTGGAAAGTAAACGCCCTGAGGCACAAGTCTCATGGTATTCTGCAAGTTGTGAGAATATCTGCCTTCTGGGAAGAGATGCTGCAGTTTTCATCAATAATTAAGGCTTAGATGTTTTCCTCCATTGATAAACTGAGCTAAAAACTGTCTTATATTTTTATTAGACTTGAAACGTATTTGTGAGAAACACACAGGATTTGGGTTAAACTTCAGATCTTTTAGAAAACATTGTACTGGTTTTCCTTTTATAACAGAAACATGTTGAAGAGTTTCAGCAATTTTTTTTTGTTTATTTTATTTTAATCTTAAATGGCAATAGTTGGATTTCCAGTATCAGGGTGCAGTTCTTATGTGATCCTGTGGGAGGCGCTGCATTCATGACAGTGAGACAGGAGGTGAGAAAATAACATTAGTTTTATTTTTTTAATTACAAAACGTTAAAGTGCATCAAAGTCTGAATGAAACGGGATTGAAATGCTAACCCTCACCAGAACGAACCAATCAGATCAGTTCTGATGCGACGACAAAGGCCTCTGCAGGTGTTCAGTGACATCACACCACAGGTGTTTTAAGGGTGGTTAAAGCTTTTCTGGACCTCACATTATTGATTAAGAGTTTATTCCAACACTCAAATTAAGCTCCTCTTCCTCGTGCAGCAGCGAAGATTTGAAACCTCTGCTGACTCCGCCTCTTAATGACATCACAGCTTGGCTTTGCGGCGGTCCCTGAGGGCATACAGCACTGAGTGAGCCTCGTCAAAAGCCTCGCCGACAGCCGACTGGACGCGGCTCTTCCAGCGCTGCAGAAGTGGGCGGTCCTTAAGGATGTCCCGCCCTCCCCCGAGAGGCTGCAGAGAAGCACAATGAGCGCGCTCAGACCCATCACTCAGTGAGGCCCTCCCCCCGGCCTGCACTAACGTCCCACCTGCATGAGCTCGCAGACTGCGAGGAGATCTGCAATGGTGATGTCATCGCCGCATAGGAACGGCTGACGGCGGAGAAACATGGACTCCAGCTTATCCAGGGTGCCGTCCAGCTCCGAGAGCGCGCGCTGCAGCCGCGCCTCGTCCACCGGAGTGCCGGTCTGCGTCGGGAACAGCACCTGCAGAGACGCACCTGAAGGTCACCTGTTCGGCGGCGGCGGCTCGGGTGGCAGTGGGCGCAGGCTCACCTCCAGGAGGAAGACTTTGGCAGCGTGCGGGCGCGTGTTGGTGTGATGCCACGCGGCGTACTCGTCCACGCGAGCTCTGCGGTCCGGCTGAGGCGGATACCAGTGCTCAGGAACGCCCGGTTTTGTGGTCAGGTACTTCAGGATGGCGTCACTGTGACACACAAACCGAAGCAGCCATGGTTTATGATAAACTACCAAAGAATTCCCAACCGCCGTCTGTGTTTCTGTGCACGAAGCAGATGGGGTCTCCCTTCCCCAAACACCAGTAAAGTCAGAAGTTTAGCTTTAGTGATACAAGTCAAGTCACATAGACTAAAGGAACCTTTCCTTAATGTGGGCGGGGCCTCACACTGAAACTGCTCTGCAGACATATTTACCATTGATTCCAAATGTATCTGACATAAAATATACAGCGAGGTTCACCTGAGAAGCCAGATGTCAGTCAAATGTCTGAGCTTTTTTAGAGTTTGTGTGTGTGTGTGTGTGTGTGTGTGTGTGTGTGTGTGTGTGTGTTTGTGTGTGCACACCTCTCTGTGAGCACAAAGCCGTTGTCCACCATGACGGGAACCTTCTGCATGGGGTTCAGTTTGGTGAACTCTGGAGTCCTGTGTTCTCCTGAAAAGCACAAACGACCTGTTAGAAAAAACAATCACATCTATATACTTCATCACTAAAAAGTGTTTTTTCCAGCTTCTCTTAGCCTTAAAGTTGAGTCCATGTTGAAATAAAGGTTGATATTAGTTGCATGCGACTGAGCACAAAAACATGAGAATTCAAGATGCTTATGGCTGCACTGCACGTATTTTAAGTGCGTCCAAGGCTAAATTTTGGTAATCATTTTGGTACGTATTAACTTAAACCTAAAGGTAACCCTGTCCTTAACCACCAACACAGAAGATCAGCACTGACTGCACGTATACAGACGATTACGTGACTATAGTAAGTTAATAAAAGAGATTTTTCACCTTATTCCCTACAACCTTTACTGCAATCAAAGATCTCAAAGCTGATCCACATCAGGCTTCAAACCACATTCATGCTTTGTGCAAAAAAGAAGCTTTTTGTTTCTGTTGACCTGCAGGGACAGAGGAAGACCTAAGCTGTGATTGGAGGAAGAAGAAGGCTGGAGGACACGCGTGATCACGAGAAGACAGAGATCCCATTTGGGTTTTAGTGTCAAAAAGCTGAAAACAAACTAAATAAATAGATGCAAGTGAGCGAGCAGCAGAAGTGGACTCAAAGCAAATCCCAGAGTTTTATCCTCAACAGCAGATTTGAAAAATGGATTCTGTCTACGGCAAGTGGCCAACTTTATAAAACAAGCATTTCCTCCTCCGCTCATCTCCACACTCTTTTCTGTCTCAAATATGGAGTTCAAAAAGTTTTTTTTCACAAATGTAAACAAGTCCCAAGGAACCTAATTCAATTGGTTTGCATGGGAATTTTTAAATCATTTAATAATCTTGATTCAAGTTGAACTTGTGAAATGAAAAATGAATGGCTTTGGTTTTCTGGCAGAGACTGCAGCTTATCAGATACAGGTGTCAGACAGACAGGTGTCCAGCAGGTGTCACACAGGTGTTCAGCAAGTGTCAGACAGGTGTTCAGCAGGTGTCAGACAGACAGGTGTTCAGCAGGTGTCAGACAGGTGTTCAGCAGGTGAGGTGGACCCGACTCTTTTGATCGTTTTGGTAGGAGTGACAGGAAATGCAGATCATCCATAAGGTTTACTGCAAGAAAATGTTCTCCTTCCATTCTCTTTACAGTCACTGTCACGCGCTTCATCTGAATCTGTAGTGGGTTAAAGTTCACGGGCTCAGAGGTCAGAAGTGCGCGGTGATCTCGTCAGCTGGCTCGTGCGCAGCTCCTTCTTTCTTGCAGGAGGGTTAGTTACCTTTGCGCAGAGCCACGGCGCAGACCTTATGCGGGATCCCGGTGCGGGTCAGCAGGATCTGCACGGCCCGGCAGGGCTGCGACAGCAGGTCCAGGTACACCTCCAGCCGGCCAGGCGCCATCATCGGAGCTGGTCGATGTGGATCTCGAACCACAGCAGCGCTGGAGTCCGTCTCTTCTTCTGCTGCATCGCCCCAGCCTGCGGCGGCCTCTACCGCCCTCTGCTGGACGGTCTCGGTAAAACCTAATGGTCTGTTATATGTAGTTGTAGGGTTAGATAAGTTAATTCTTCTCTGAGAGTTCTGGTAAATCGCCTGTCCGTCCTGGGGGAGGATCCCTCCTTCATGTGGACACCCCTGAGGTTTCTACGTTTTTTCCGGAATCCGTTTTTTTTTTTTTTTTTGAGTTTTTCCTTACCGCGAAGGGGGGTCTAAGGGCAGGGATGCCAGCATAGCTTAGTCAGTTTGTTAGTTCATTTTAGTATTTTCCTATTGAACTCTTTGTATTCATGATCCTTATGAGTTCATGTTTTACTTCGAAGCCCATCGAGACGACTGTTGTTGTGATTTTGGGCTATACAAATAAAATTGAATTGAATTGAATTGTTTCCAAAGTCTTCCAGCAGACAGACTGACCGAACACAAAAACACGACCCCCCCTCAACTTTATTGACTGTTTTAAACCACTAGAGGAATTTTTAAACAGAATTCAGTAATTCATTGGATTTATAAGCTTTGATCAGTTATAAGTTTCACTTTTTTTAATTTATATAATTCTGATAATGTAATCCAAATTTTTCTGGAGGATTTTATTGTTCATTTTTTTTCTGTTTAAGTTTTTGCCAATGTTTGTCTTGGATCCTGATGGGAGCAGCAGGAAGCAGATGTGCAGAACAGCCCTGTTTCCTCAGAAGTGGAGTTGTTGGCTAAATCTCAATTTCTTTACTACACACTACATAGTGCACTAGCTACAGTAGTTTGTTCGCCATTTTTGTAGTACCGTCCGGATCTACAATTCAATCAAGTTCCCTAGAAATTTCCCAAATTTCTGCAACAAACCAGTGTGCATCGATGTTCACTAGATTGCTGAATATAGACCACAATGCATTGCATTTGAACAATTTTCTCTAACCGCAAAACCAGAAGCTGTGCTGTCTGAGTGGTAACGAGAAGAACAATGTCAGAGGAAAGGGGGGGTCCACTGCAGTATTTTGAACTAGTGCTTGTTTCTATTGGCAGATCAATGGAAGAGAGATTTAGAATCAAATTAAGACATTATGGGGGAAAAAAACTCCCCAATTTTAACTGTATTCATTTCTGAATTTAATAAATTATAATTGTTTCAGTTAAATAAATACAAACCGTGCTAAATTATTTGGTGTAAGACTTTTGATCAGAGAAAAACAGACCAAAATGGCTCTTTTGGTACTAGTTGTGTTAGCAGATGAAGCCAATCTAACACAACTAGTTCATCTGCTAACACAACTAATGGAAGGACAAATTGCAGTTTGATGGAGTCCAGACCAATCAGCATGAACCAGTTTGTCTGTGATTGGCTGTTTTTGTGGCACAGGCATTATGAGGGTGGGGCAAAGGAACGAAACAAAGAATAATGGAAGTCCTGTTGTGATCCTGTGGGCATGCCAGTGCCTGAGCCACACCTACTCCTCGTCAACCACTCTACATATTCTTCATATGGACCTCCAGCCAACGTCAGACTGTTGTTCACCTCTGGTAACAATATTGACAGTTTTATCAGAGCCTAAAGTTATTTTTTATGGGTTCTAATCCTCCCGTTGTCCCTCCTGCATGCAAAACTGCCAGCTCGCCATCCTAACTCTCTACACATGTTCAAAATAAAACTTGTGACCCGGACAGCTGTGTCCGCATTTGGACTCCACCTTCCACCCACCTGCAATAACAAGTCCTGGGCTTTGCAATCCTTGTCGGGTTAGTTCACTTATTCAAACTTTATATTCGCTGTCCAGTTCTGAACGTCTGTATCAACGTCAGGTACAACACTTTTTACTGCTGCTTTGTTTGGCGGAGGCGCTCTGCAAGACGGTTACTGAGGAGACGCATTGCAACTAGGCTGTGCACTGATAGGTGTTAGTTGTTTCCTACAACCGTAATGCCCGGTTACAATGACCGTTTTGGTCCAATTGTTTCATTCTGAGCACAGAGCCGATTCAGACAGAGAAAAATTCAGAGCAAGCCGGTTTTTGGTCCCAGACCAGGATCTGATAGAAAGGTCAGCTCAGACTTAACATTTGTTCCGGACTATCAGGGGAAACGACCTCAGGTCACTTTATGCAAACTAAAACGGGCTTGTCAACCCTGGTCAGGAGCCACTGTCCGCCTGGTTTCAATATGACCATCTGATTGGCTGACTTAGTGATTCCACATCCTGATTGGCTGAATACACCAGGTTTGGGTAACTACATCAAACATTCCGGGAGAGCTGAACCAGGCCAGATTGAGGTTCTAAAAGGACTAGGCTTGGCCAGCTCCTGCAGACAATTTGTTCTATTGTTGGTCAGGACTAATTGGAAGCTTTTCTGGTTAGTTTATTTTAAAAGTCACTCTTGTCTTTTGCAAACACAGTTAAATTGACCGCCAGTGGAGGGATACGTTTTCTTCTTTCCGGTCAAGAGAAGTTTAGAGTCAATTTGAAAATATGAGTGCACTACAAAACACAAATAGTTTACACTCAACGTTTTGGCAACCCCAAGAAGAATGAAGAGCAGTCCGTTTCTGCTCCTGTCAGAGTTTGTCCTGAAGGCACATGGTACTTATAAGGTGTAACCCTTGTTCTATCCTAGGCACTAACATTGGGAGTTGCATCGTAGACCCACTAGACAGAGCGCTGAACCTTTTTTTCTTTCAATGATTTGTCATCTTCACTGGTGTCCATGGATTACATGAAATCTTTCCACCTTTTTCCACCTTTGTCATGGTAGGCAGAACAGGTCAATGTAAGGGGGGGGGGGTCATCTAAGATAGCACAAGGTTTAATGAGAATCGGATGCAGTCATGCTGATGCTTGTTCATCCATGCACCTTTGTCTGTTGTTTATTTAGTGTTTGGAACTGACTTGAAGCCGCACTGAAAATACACAAAGTGAGGAAGCCAGTTGTTCTGCCTCAATGTAAAGGGCATAAGTCAGGGGTGTCCAAAGTTTTTTTTGGTGAGGGCCAAATACAGAAAAATGAGCAAAGGTCTGGGCCGCACACAAGAGGTGACGTATTGACACATGATTACTGTGTATTTCTAACTCACCTATAATGTGAAGAACATTGCTCTCAGTGGGAGCAGTGATGCTGATCTGTGCCACATAAAACAAGCGCACGTCAAAATGAATCATTCCCTCAGACAATGAAACCTCATTCCAACCAGGCAGTTCAGAACGGCTTTATTGAGCAGCTGAAGCCAGCAGATCTTTACATACGTAGCTGTTAGTGTGGTTGACTGGCAGAGTGCACGATTTTGTAGTTTATAAAGAGTCGACTGTTTTCTCAGAAAAGTAGACCAAAAAAAAGGGCTTATGGGTGACCAACCAGGACAATTTTAACATTAAACGCACACAATTCAAAAGCTTCATTTTACAATTACACTCTGTGACAAAATATGCAGCTATGAACAAAAACAAATTCCAAAAACAAAACAACAAGTTCTTTTTTAGATAAAGGGAATACTCTTTCCCAGTTCAGAATGCTATTTATTAAAATGCTCCGTCCTCAAAACACACAATATATCGACCCCCCACACCTCCGCTCCGTGCTCACACACCCATCTCCACCTGCAAGCGCTCCTACCCCTCTCTCTCGTGGCACGCGCCCCGCTCAGCACAGAGCCACTCCGCAACACACCTTTCTGTGACCGACTCCCAAACTGAGAAGTGTAATAGAGTTGAGCTCAAGCGCAATGTGCGGGCCATATTCAATTATATTTTTAAAATTTGCTGCGGGCCAATAAAAACAGACTCATGGGCCACAGTTTGCCCGCTGGCCGTAATTTGGACACCCCTGGCATAAGTGTTCTACGATGGATGGTAATAAGGTTCAACAGGTGTAAGGTACAACAAGGTACAACATCAAAATGAGTATGGATGCATGGCAGCTGGTTAGTTTGGTTGGTAAGGTGAAAGACTACCACACAGAAAATCAGGATTTGATTCCCCTCCCCCTGGAGGGGAATGAACAATGGTACTGGGGCAATTACCATATCGCGAGCAATTAACATCACCCAGTGAGGGCCCTTAGGCAAGACCCTTAAAGTTACTGCCTTCTGTGCACAGTTTGGCAGCAGCTCACCGCTTCCCCAAATGCGGAGAACAAATTTCCCATCCAAACGAAGAGAATAAATAAATACAGTAAAATAAAATAAATAACTTAGCATAAGTCTGGCTTTGAGGTTGGAGGATTTGGCTGAAAGTGGACACTCAGCAGGGTTCAAATGGTTACACTGTTCTCCACCAGCTTTGGATCCAGATAGGTGTATGGCAGCTCCAGATCCCTGTTTCTTTTATAGATTTCTTTGCTTAGTTTCTTGAGTTCTCGCTGGAACGTGGTGACCTTGTACCTCGGAAAGTCCTCGGTGAAATGCTCCTCTACAAACTCATGAAGGTATCGCTGTGGAGAACACAGACATATTCAGTCACACATTTCTATCAAAACCATGAAGAAAACTAGATCTGCACAATTGTTTAAGAGATAAACACATGTTAGGTTGTTGGAATCAAATCCCAAAGTCTATTCAGCAGAACATGGTGGTTCTGGAGTGTCACCATGGTAACAGTGATTTAAGTCAACAGGGTTCAGAGAATTAAGATGGCATCAAAACCCCTGTTCTCTTACCGCGTCAGAGGCCTCCATACTGAGCAGCCAGACGGTAGCCATAATGTTTACTGTAGTCTGAACATCCGGTAGAGTGGACAGGAAGCTGGCTTCATCTGTTTTCCCCTTCTGGGTTGGAGGGGGTTCCTGCATGGTGGAGGGGCCATTGGGCATCCAGCCGTAAAAGTCATACTTCAGAGAAGAAATGTTTGAATAAGTAGTGACAATGATTTATTGCAAGAAAGACGACATTCTAATGGGTAAAGAAAAGACTTCTGCATTATTCTATCAAATATTTAAGTTAAACAAACAGACTCACCTGTCCAGAGTTCACAGCGGCATGCTGTGCAGAGCAGGTGAACATCACCATGGTAACAAACTTGACCAGCTCAGACACAGTGGTGAACTTCTGTGGGATTCCTGAGGATTAAGAGGGAAAATGTTTCAATTACAGCAGAATGTATTTATCTCCAACTTCATAAAATTCACCCACCGGTCTCTCTGCGTCTCAGAAAGCCATTTTCAAAGATCTCCTGAATCCAGTTCTGCAGCTCAGCATCATTCTGGACCATCCAATCGTACTTGTAGTAGAAGCTGAGGATGTCATGAACAAACCTTGGAGAAGAACACAAACAAAACCAAACACCTTTACTTAAATTTTGTGTTGAGTTATATTAGTTGTGTTTCAGTAATGTCCAGTGTCAGGTCAATGCAACAGTGGCGAGACTTTAAGACTTAGCAGTGTCTTAAAACATAATTTATAGCAAATGTATTAAAAAAGCGATTTGACCAAGGTCCAGAAGAAAAGCTAAGTGATTAATGGAAGCAAAGACATAAAAAAAATCACAATTTCTTGGCTGAGGACAGTCATTAACAACAGAAACAAGTAATGGAGGGAAGAAATAAGGAAACTTTGATTCCTGAATGATCTAGTAGACAAAAGATTGATATACTGGAGAAATTAGTGGACAACTGCGACAGGCTGTTGACCTACAAGTGGCCGGGATAGGCACCAGCAGCCCTGTGACCCCGAAAGCGACACAATGGAAAAAATGACTGAATGAGTGGACAACTTAACCCTTGTGCTATCTTAGATTACCCCAGCCTTACTTTGACGTGTTATTTCTACCATGACAAAGGTGGATAAAGGTGAAAAGATTTCATGTAATCCATTGACACCAGTGAAGATCACAAATCATTGAAGAAAAAAGGTTCAGAGCACTGTCTACTGGGTCTAGATGACCCAACTCCCAATGGTAAAGTGCCTAGGATAGCACAAGGGTTACAGCAATACTCCAAAATCAATTGCTTGGTAACCAAATGTGCACACAACTAATGCCAACAATGGTGAAGAGGAGAGGAGCTCTACTGACCAATAGGTGAAGGCTTTTCTCGAGCGTAAAGGCATTTCTCAGGATTCTCCCAGGGGAAGGGAGTGGAATGAATCCACAACACAATAACACAAACTAGTTTTGTTGAAGCATGGAGTAAAAATAAAGGGAAGTCACATCTACATGAATAACTGTCTGACCAAAAGAACAAATTTGCCAGAAAAGCAAGGCAACTGAAGAGGCCAAAGAAAATTCATGACCCAAATGAACAACATGCTTTACATGTGTTACACTTGAGTGTGTGTGTGGACAGGCCCCGCCCCTTTACACCAACATTGACACCTTACAATAATGATTACAAACTCCCAGCAAAAGGGGTTTATACAGAGCTTTCAGCACTGATCTGTCTGTTCACCTGTTGTTTAGCTAGTTTTTTTTTAGCTGCTTTTGTTTTCTTCTTATTGTTAACCAATTTTGACAGACATGCACCTTTTTTTTACATCTAATGAGTAGAGTGGCATGTCTGCTACCTGTCTCTCACCACTTGGTCTGAAGCTATTTGCTGGTGCAATGTTTACACAACAAAATGCGGCCCGTGTGGAATGCAATTTTGAATTTTACGAACCTGCCAAAAGCCTATGAGTTCTGTTTATGTGACAAATGCATACTCCTCATAGGCTCCTTGCATGTAGCCAGCCAGACATATAGAAATGAGACAAGCAGAAAGGAGTTTGTGTGAGCATCCCACAGGGCACTCAAGAGCCAGCCTAATGCGTGTGGCATAAGAAAACTGTATGGTAGCATCACTCGTTCATCATGAGCGTGTCCATCTTCCAAAAGCCTCACAAATATACAAAATACATTTACCAGACGCATGACAATCGTACATTCCATTTTCATGACGTCTCTTGAGATGCCCGTACGGGCCTTCAGGGAACCTGTGCTCCTTTAAAGATGCTGCTGCTCCTCTATACAACCTTCTTTGGGTCTGGACAACCCACAAACCCAAAGGTCACTTACGGGTCAGTGCTTGTACATATGACCATAGCTAAAGTAGAAATTAAAGCATAGAAACTACCAACCTGTGTATGATGTTCCACAGCTTCAGCCCATCGTCCCTGTAGTAGAAGTTGGGCACATCTTCCAGGCCGCGATCAGCGATGTCATCAGGTATGCAGAGGGATCTGTAGGTCATGGAGGA
>CM074495.1:29046478-29065334 GCA_037389245.1 Oryzias sinensis | reverse complement strand
TATATATATATATATATACATATATATATATATATATATAATATTAATAATAATAATAATTTATATATATATAATGTATAATATAATAATAATAATAATAATAATAAATAATAATATAATAATAATAAATAATAATAATAATTAATGGTTTAAACTTGATTCAATATGTATTATCATCTCAAAATTATATTACATTTGAAGACAGAGCACAACCAAGATTATTGTCTCGTAACATTCCTTCATTATCCTCCCCGTTCATCTTTGTGTGTTCTGGTGTATGTGCTCTGGCAAATGTTTGTGATAACCTCAGAGAGATCTGACACTTGAAGCTCTCTGACCTTCGAACATCTAGCCTACAACAGTCTGTGGGAGTGTTTTTCACACCATGATCCATTGAATGAGGTTCTGAATATGCAAATGCAAGGTATATATACCAAGCCTATATCTGAGTTTGTTCGGACTTTGATGCAGCAACCTGTTCATCTGTCTGTAACCCTTCGTACAAATCTGTGCCTTTTGTGCGGAGTAAATCTTCACTGAAGCTAAGTAGCTTCAGTGAGTCATTATTCATTTATTTCTGTGTGTAAGAAACTGACGGGGTACGAACCTAACATTTAATACAGTCCTTTCTAGAGAATCCAGTTTCTTCACATATTCAAAAACAGATTCAAAAGTTTATGAATCTAAATATTGTGAGGAAACTACTTGTCTCTTTTTAGAATCTCTCACAGAGATTTGTGATTGTAGGTTATTGATTCTGATTTGAAGGAATCGTGTAATAAACCACTATTGTTACAAGAAGTTATGTCAGCAATTGAACACCTTAAATTAAATTAATCTCCAGGCACAGACGGCTTAACCTCTGAATTCTACAAAAAATTCTCCAAACAACTTGCTGCTTTCTTCCTCCATCTCTTCTTAAAAAGTTTAGAGGACAATTTCCTTCCTACTTTAACCCAGGGCCTTAGAACATTAGGTAAGGCAAGGCAAGGCAAGTTTATTTGTATAGCAAAATTCGTACACAAAGTAAGTCAAGGTGCTTCACAAAACAGAAAAATGCATTAGAATCTCAATACATCATAGAAATAATCAACGTAAAATTTACTTTAAAAGCAAAGAAAAAATATGAAAATTGATTTAAAAATAAAGGAAGGAAAGGAAAGAAAAGTGCAGATAGGACCTTTCAGTCATATACACGGCTAAACAGAAATGTTTTAAGTCTAGATTTGAACATGAACACAGAAGAGGCATGTCTTACGACTTCAGGGAGGCTGTTCCAGATTTTAGCTGCAGAATATTGAAACGCTGATTCCCCTTGTTCAGTTCTGACTCTGGGAATCAACAGGAGGCCGGCCCCTGAGGTCCTCAGAGTACGAGATGGTTCATATGGCACTAACATGTCAGAGATGGACTTTGGTGCTCGGCCATGGAGAGACTTGTAGACAAGCAGAGCTGCTTTGAAGTCTATTCTTTGAGGTACAGGGAGCCAGTGCAGAGACCTGAGCACAGGACTAATGTGATCATACTTCCTGGTTCTGGTCAGGACTCGAGCAGCAGCATTCTGGATGTACTGAAGCTGTTTTACAGCTGGTTTGGAGAGGCCGGTGAGCAGGCCGTTACAGTAGTCTAACCTACTGGAGACAAATGAATGAATAAGTATCTCCAGGTCTGGCTTTGACACTATGTTTTTGATTTTGGCAATGTTTTTCAGATGGTAAAATGCCGCTGATGTTACTGACTTGATATGGCTGTTAAAGTTTAGGTCAGACTCCATGATTACCCCTAGATTTCTGACTTGATTTGAGGGTTTAAGAGACAGAGAATGAAGGTAGTTTGGGTAATTATTACCCAAACTTAAAATTATTTACTTCTCATAGACAATCGGCGTCCAATCTGCCTGTGTGGTGGACCGAGCAGGATAAGACAAGGACAGCAAACAATCAAAACTTTTCATATTTATTTTTCAAGAAATTGTTAATGGGCAAAAATGGCCTTTTAAAAGAGGTCAAAGTAACAAAATTAACTCAAACTTTAAATGTAACAGAGGACAACTGAACAGACAAACAAACTTACTTACTTACTGACCTGCCTAATTAAAAACACAAGGGAACATATAGAGTGGCTGATCAGACCAACTAGACGGGGGAACTTAAAACGACTAAGACAAAATACAGCAAACAAACTAAACTAAAGTCCATCCTGTGGTAAATTAACATGCACAAATGAATGAAAATAAAGAACATCAAAATAGAAACTAAAGTTCAGCAACACAAAAGAATTTATTGTCCCTGGGTGATGGTTTAGTCCAGGGGTGTCAAACATACGGCCCGTGGGCCGTATCAGGCCCGCCATGTGGTTTAGTCCGGCCCACACACGAAGAGTAAAAATCAAAAGGATGTTTAAAAAAGAAAGCAAGTTTCTAGTCCATTCCTGTGGCGAGTTATGATTTTTTAAAGAAACAACCGAAATGCGCAATTCCACCACTAGGGGGAGCAAAGGGAAAACAAAACAGATTAAACAGCAAATATCTGCATATGCCAAAAGGGAAACCTAACAGCTCTGTGTCTGGGTAAGATGTAGTTTGGTTCCTAGTGAGCCTCACCACTGTTACATTGCTATAAGAATGATCAGTAGTGACACAATAATGAACAAAATGTTGTCAGAAAGATAAAAAAAGGGTTGGAGTGGAGTGCTGAGCTTTCCAGGAAAAATGGAGCTGAATGCAAAACCTGTGTGATTGGTATGTCATCAACAGGTCGGAGTGCTGAAAGAATATAAAATTCAGCACCACTATGAGACTCACCATAAAGAAAATTTTCACCGTTTGCAGTTAAGAAAAGAGAAGATTTACCAACTTTTAGCTGGACTTATAAAATAAATGTCTGCATTTTCTGCAGCGTGACATCAGAGATGGAGCAGCGACAGCTACCTTATTGCAGACAAGTTGGAGCAAACATCCAATCCTTTTTCTGATGGTGAACTTATGAAAAAAATGATGAAGGCTGCAGAAGCTTTGTTCCCAAAGAGAAATTGACCTTTGCCAACATGAGTCTGTCAAGGATTATAATTACAGATCCAACATCCCTGAGGAGACTTGGGCGCCAAATGAAGGAATCCAGTCATTTATTGCATTTTCAGTCACTGTTGATGAAAGCACCAACATCACAGATATGTAAAGCTGTGCATATTTATTAGAGGTGTTGAACAGACCCTCACAGTGGACACAACAACAGCTGATGACATAGTCAGCTCTCTAGTTACTGAACCGGACAATGTTGGAGGGAAATGGTCACGGATGGCGCCCTTTAAAGGTCAGGAAGAAGGCAGGTGTTATCACAAAATTCAGGAAGAGATTCTTGGACATTTCATTGTGTTTTTGCACACTTGAATAACAGTAAATGTGTTTCTGCACAGCATCTAAGTCCTGATATTAATGGTGGCGTGAAGTTTCAGGAGAGAAAGGGAGGTTAACTCTGAATTCTTATGTTCACAAATGTTTGCAAGTTTAACTTAGTTTAATTTTTCCTTGATTGGCACATCTACATGCTAGGTAGGGTGTTTCCTTTTTTTCCATAGCCCCTCTTGAGTTTATTATTAAGATTTCTTCAGTGTCCGATGTAAAATATTCAGTCTGCATAAAAATGAGTAGATCTTTTTAAGTGAAATTAATTTTATTTAAGATCCATTGGCCTCTGTGAATGAATGTGTAATAATAAATGATTAGGTTACCAAGTTGGTTGAGGCATGTTTGTCCAATTGAGTAAATTAACAAAAACAAAGCTGCTTTATTTTGCTATTATGTTATGGTCCGGCCCACTTGAGATCAGACGGGTTGAATGTGGCCCCCGAAGCAAAATGAGTTTGACACCCCTGGTTTAGTCCAATTAGCTGCCTGCTGAATATAAGGCCTCTGCTGACTGACATGCATTCTTGTGTCGGGCTGACTTGATGGTTCCAGCAGCAGAAGGCAGAAGGAGAAGGAGCAGCAATGGTTCCCTCAGCACTGGTAACTCAAACAAAACAGCAAATTAATTAAACAAATTATATTAACTATAAAATTCAGTCCACTAAAAGTTTTGTCTTGATTGATGCTGCAGCACTCTGACAAGTGATGTCCCAAATGGAAACTTGGTCTCTTGATCCCATTCCCACCTCACTTTTTAAGTCAGTTTTCACATCCTGTGAGGAAGAGTTACTAAACATCTTGAACTGCTCCTTTTTTCCCCCCTGTATTCCTAAAGACTGCTTTGGTGAGATCCATTCAGGGGAAGAGGGGTTTAGATGTGTCCAATTTAAATAACTACCGGCCGGTATCCAACCTGTCATTTTAAGTAAAATTTTAGAAAAGTTTGTTTTTACCCAACTAAATGATTTTATTAATGAAAATAACATTTTAGAAAAGTTTCAGTCTGGTTTTAGATTTCATCACTCAACAGAGATGGCACTTGTCAGGGTCTTAAATGATCTCAGGTCCATGAAGAAAGAATCTGTCTTAGGCTTACTGGACCTGAGTTCAGCCTTTGACACAGTTGACCATTCTATCCTTTTAAATAGACTTCATGACATGGTTGGAATTAATGTGGACAGCTTTTAATTGGTTTAAATCCTATATTACAGGTAGAGATTTTCTTATCAATTTAAATGACTTTTCATTTGGAGGCACAAACTGACGGTCCCACACTTTTTAATCTTTACATGCTTCCGCTTGGTGAAGTCATCAGCAGACACGGCATTGACTTTCATTGCTATGCTGACGACACTCAACTGTATGTAGCTGTGTTTCCTGATGACACTGGACCCCTGGACAGCCTTTTAAACTGTATTTTAGATATTAAGATGTGGATGGGAGAGAACTTTTTTCAGCTCAATCAGGACAAAACTGAAATCTTGGTAATTGGTTCAGAAGCTGAGAAGGATAGGGTCCAATTTTATCCGTCAGCCAATTCTATGACTACATGTGATACAGTAAGGAACCTCGGTGTGATTCTAAATGCAGATCTGAGCTTTGACCAACATGTGAACCAAGTAACTAAAACTGCTTTTTACCATCTAAGGAACACAGCCCAAGTGAGACCCTTTCTCTCTAGAGCCAGTGCTGAAATCTTAATTCATGCTTTTATTACATCAAGAACAGATTATTGTAATGCCCTCCTTTCTGGTGTAAAGAAAACCACTCTTAATCGCGTGCAGCTAGTCCAGAACTCGGCTGCTCACCTTTTAATGAGAACCAGGAAGAGGGAGCACATTACACCAATCTTAAAATTTCTGCACTGGCTCCCCGTCAGCTTCAGGATTGATTTTAAGATTCTTTTAATAGTTTACAAGTGTCCATGGTCTTGGTCCTTCTTTTATATTCAACTTGCTTTTAACTTCTGAACCTCACAGAGCCATTAGGTCCTCAGGTGCAGGCCTGCTGAAGGTCCCCAGGGTCAGGACAAAAAACAAAGCAAGGCCTCGTTTAAATACCACGGGCCTCGTCTGTGGAAAAGACAACCTGAGGATGTGAGGTACTTAAAAGGATCAATGTTTTTAAAAAGAAATTAAAGACACACCTTTTTTCAATCAGCTTTTAATTAATTTCACATCATATATTTTCTAAGCTAGAATCATTTTTTTATTTTTTTATTACTCTTATGTTTTATGATGTTTTATCACATCATTTTATTGTTTTACTTGTTTAATCTAGAATTTTGACTCTATCTTATATTTTATTACATACATGTTTGTTTAATCAAGACATTTTGCTCTTATATTTTATGATATTGTAACACAATTTAATTTGTTTCATGTCTTTTAGCCAAGTTAGACTGCTAATGAGTGTTTTCTCCCCCTTGGCTGGGGTGTTTGTGTCTATGCCGACACCCCGGCCAACAGGAGGACAGGGCAGACGGCGCCTTGTGGGTTCTCTCTTCTTTAGCTTTTTTAGTCATAAAAACTCATAAGTAATCAAATCTGCTTGGTAAATGTTTGATGTGCCTCCTTCTTATTAATATGCAGGTATTTCAGAGTAGGAGTAGTAGAAGGCTACCCCCACGCACCAAAGCTGTGAGGTTTTGGCAGGAGTTGGGGTCTGGTGGTCCTCTCCAGGGAACTCTTTGGAAATTAGGGCCTTTAATTTGCATTTTTCAGACATCTACACTTTGTTTGACCCCCTTGCACTACAACAGGTGTGTGTCCTGTCCTGATTGGATATGTTATTTTCTCATTTGGAGTTTCTTGAATTAAGCTAAAGAGAGTTTCTGTTTTCCTTGTACCTAGTTTGAAAGAGTTTCTAAGCAAATTTATTCTTTCCCAAGGCAAAGCCGGTTTTGCTCGCTCTGTCACAATTTCCTCAATCGCATTAAACTCAACCATAGGTCGTTGGACAATGTCCTTGCTCACCAGCACTGGAACCAAAACCTCAACTGAGTTTGTGGATTGTTTTATTGGACCAAAAAAACAATCTCAGAAACAATCTCAAAACTCAGGCAAACCTCAACCCAACCTTGAAAAGGGATTTCAGAACCGTTTGCGGCTCTCAAGTCCTCAAGTCACAGTGTGGGCATTACTAATGCCAAAAAGGCACGTGAGCGGCAAACGGTGGCAGACGCCGTAAATGCTGTAGCCAGCGCTCCATCGGGGGGGGGGACCGGAGCGCCAGATGCACCGGGTGACAAGCGTGGTTCCTCTGAGTGCTCCTCTGTAACGCCGGGCCCAAAAGCCCGCAGAGGTCCAAAAGGACGGCTCGAGGAAGTGGGAACCGGCTCATAAGCCACTCGTCCCCGTTTGCACCCTCTTTTGGACTGGGAGCGGTTCTGCTGTAGAAAAGCAATGCTGAGTGGGCGCCTGTGACGTATGCATCCAGGTCGATGATGCCGACTGAGCAGCAATATGCTCAGGTGGCTACAACATGGGTGTGTGAAAGGTTCAGCTTTTTTGTTCTGGGCAGATCATTTGAGTTGGAAACTGACCATAAGCCTTTGGTGAGTCTGCTGGGTTGCAAAGCGCTAGATCAGTGGTCCCCAACCTTTTTGTCACCGCGGACCGGTACAACGCAAGGCACGTTTACCGCAGACCGGTGGGGGTGGGGGTGGGGGTTGAGTTGCAACGCAAGGTGTGTAATGTTTGGTGTCGCGACTTTGACGTGCATTAAGTGTTACGGATGTAACAGAGAGAATTCGGTCACTTTTCAAAATAAAACGTTTTTTTCGAAAACAACAATAAAATGGAAATTATTTTTTCTTTCTGTGCGTCCCGGTGCCAAGTGTCCCGCGGACTGGTACCGGGCCGTGGCCCGGTGGTTGGGGACCACTGCGCTAGATGACCTTCCACCTAGGATCCAAAGATTTAGAATGAGGCTCATGCGCTACAACTACAAAATCACGCATGTTGCTGGTAAAAACTTATGGACAGCAGACACCCTGTCACGCGCCCCCCTCAGAGGATCAGGAGCACACGCAGGTGCAAGCCTGCTAGAGGACACTAACATCTATGTGGACTCTGTCATCAGCAACCTACCTGTCAGTGGAGACTATCTGAGCAACCTTCGTGATCATCTGAAAGCACACAGTGCATGCGCTTCGCTGATGGAGTTCTGCAGAGATGAGTGGCCGGATAAAAACAGACTGCAGGGGGTGTTGAAACAGTACTGGGCTGAAAGAGCGGTACTTACGGTGCACGATGGACTGCTGCTGCGGGGCACAAGGCTGGTCATCCCATCCGCCTTGCGTAATGATGTGTTCGAAAAATTGCATGAAGGACACATGGACGTGACAAAGTGCAGGGAAAAGGTCAAACAAACAGTATGGCGGCCGGGGCTCAGTAATCAGTTAGTTAAGTAACATGGTGTTAAGATGCAGAACGTGCATCCAGGAGAGAACCAATGTTAAAGAGCCACTGATGCCAAGTCAGATGCCGGACAGGCCTTGGCAAAGACTAGGAGCTGACCTGTTCACACTGGACAGCAAAGAATATCTGCTCGTTGTGGATTATTTTTCCCGTTTTGTGGAAATTGCACGGCTCTCATATACACGGTCCATGGATGTGGTGGTGCACCTGAAGTCGATTTTTGCACGTCATGCCATTCCTCAGGTTCTTCTGACAGATAACGGGCCGCAGTTCTCAGGTAGCCATTTTCAGGCTTTCGCAGCATGTAACAAGCAGCCCAAGGTTTCCACAAATTAAGCTGAACGCGCTGTACAGACTGTTAAGAGACTGCTGAAAAAGTCATCTGATCCGTACCGTGCTTTGCTTGCATACAGAGCAACACCTCTACAAAATGGCTACAGTCCAGCTCAGATGTTAATGGGGCGTCGACTTCGCACTACTGCTCCTGCCCTTGGGAGCCAAAGAAAGGGAGAAGAGGTGGAGAGATGCAAGAACCTTTGACAAGCGACACAAAGTGAGAAACCTTGAACCACTGGTTCCTGGGCAAGAGGTCTGGATCACAGATGCAAGAGCTCAAGGTACAGTGATTTCTGCTCACGAGGACTTTTTGCTTTCTTCATCTCTAAAGCAGTTTTCTGTTCTCCTGTGTTTCCCTGTTTCACCACAGGAGGTCGCTCTCTCACAGCTCAACTTTCACTGTTTTTCTGTTTTTTTTAACCCAAATTTTTGATTCAAACCAGTAAAATGGTTACAATTGTCTAAGAGATGCAGCTTCCTGCATATCTGGAGCTTCAGTTTAGTCTCCTGTTGTCTTGTAGTTTGTTCAGTCAGTCATGCAGTCTGTATACAGTAAAGTGTTTTGTTTTTGCATTCATTTGAATCCTTGGAGTTTTCTTCCTTACATGGGAGTCAGAATATATCCAGGGCAGTTTCAGAAACAGACTCACTTCCTGAAAATACCTGAGTGGAAAATAAAAGGCTGTTCGGCAGCAGAAACCCTGGAAAACAGAAACCAAACTTAAGGAAGAAGAGCAGCTGCAGCAGGTGAGTAAACTGGAGGGAAAGTTTCTCATTTCTCTCATGATCCTGGATTGTAGATGTGAGTTTTAGTTCATTTATGATAAGAGAGTCTGACTCTGATCCTGTAATCTAGATTTTATTCTTTACCCTATGGCTGTGTCATCGTTAACATGGAGAAAAAACATCAAACCCACCAAGTTAATGGAAATGATAATGATTGGCTGTTTAAACCTTTATCTGATGAAATACTAAATAATATACTGCAGATTATGTATTGGAGTAGAGTGCAAAATGTAAACTTTAGAAAGTTGATTTGTTTTTTTAAACTTAAAATATATTTTGGTTTAGTTTTTTAATTAACTTTTGGAATCGAATAGTTATTTAAATATTCTTAATTTCTGAAAATTTAACATCATAGCAAAAAGAAAAAATAATATTTAAAAAATTGTTTTTGGATCAAAGGTGGGATTTTATAACATTCAACTAATTTTTTGTGAATTTAAAAAACACCAATCCAAGTTAACTTTATGTTAAAAAATACTTTAGACAAAACTCAGTCACAGAATGTTGTTTGACCAAATGCAAAAAAATCACTCAAAAAATAAAAGGATGGAATAAAAGTCATAATGATTCCTGTTGAGCATTTTAATAACAACAGCTTTTTTTTGGTTATTAGCATCATTTGGACAAAACAACAATAAAGGGATGAAAATGACGATGTAAACGTCTCAGCCGTGACCTCAGCTGAGTCTGTCTGCAGGAATCCGAGCCACAAGACAAACAGGAAAAGGAAAAGAGTGTGGAGTCATTTTGGGATAATCACTTTCCACGTTGAGCTCTTTGTGATTTGCACTCAAAGAATCAAATCCTCATCTGAACCCTTCTTCCCTTCAAATAAAATTCTGCTAAACCAATAACCTGATTTCCATCCTTCTGTGTAAAATCATTTCAGAAAATCCAAACAGTGGGATTAGTTTCTCTGATGTCTTTAAGATTTGAATAAAAAGGGAAAGTATTTCTGTTTATTCAGATGAATTTTAATGATGGACTGCAGAAAATCCGCGTTTGGAGACAAAAAACCCTGAAACTCTGAAGAAGTTTAGCAAAAACACTGCTGTCATGGTTTGAATGATGCTTTGGTCTGCCCCCCCCCTCATCCCAAGAATCAAGCTTTATCTCTATCATGACTCTGATTTTGTTTTCACCTGCAGAACAATCTTTGTCGTCCTCTGCCTGAAGATGAGTTTCTTTTGTGAGTATCACTTCAATCTGTTTTACACACACTATAGTGTGTTTAAACAAAAGTTTGAATTTAGCATCAAAACCAATATAATGGCCTTTTTTAATGAATTTATCAATAATTTAACATATCTATAAACCTATTATTTGTGATGAAAATACATCTAATGTACAGAATATTCACATGTGCAGAAAAAATCTGTTCTGATCCACTTTGTGTACAAATGTGTCTTTCGTCTTGAAGCTCAATGACCAGATACAGTAGGAGAAAAATCTTCACCTGTTGAAGCAGATCATCAAAATTGACAAAACTATTTTCTGATTGTTAAATTTTTGCATTTAATTTTTCCACCCAAAATCACTGTACAAGGTTAAAATAAAATAAAAAACAGAAAAAAAACCTTAAGAAATTAACATAATAGAACTGGAATGAACATAGAATAATCAGAATAAAACATCAATAAGACATAATAATAACATGATGGAAAAAAAACAGACAAAATGAAATTGTGTTAACTGAATGGATTAACTGTATGATTGTTTGAAGAGATTAGCTTTGAACTGTGGCAGAGAGTCAGTATTGTGTAGATCGGGAGTAAGAGAATTCCATAGCTGGGGGGCGGAGCAACTGAAAGCTCTGCCCCCCATGGTGACAAGACAGGCTGGTGGGACATGGAGCCGGAGAGAGGAAGAGGAGCGGAAAGAGAATGGAGATGTGAAGAAGATCAGAAATGTAGGGTGGAGCCAGGTTATGGAGTGATTTGAAGGTTATGAGGAGAATCTTGAAACTAATCCTTTGTTTTATGGGAGGCCAGTGTAAGTTTTGGAGAACTGGTGTGATAACAGAATCCTGGTGATGATGCGGGCTGCAGAATTTTGGGGAGCTACATTTTCTTGAGAGATTTATTGGGCAAACCAAACAGGAGGGAATTGCAGTAATTGATTTGAGAAGTGACAAGACTATGAACAAGTACAGCAGTTGGATGCGGAGTGAGAAAAGGGAGGAGACGAGAAATATTGCAGAGATGAAACTAAGCAGAACGGCTGATGTTGTTAATATGAGATTGGAAAGAAAGTGTGCTGTGGAGGATGAAACCCAGACTCTTTACCTGAAGTGAAGGAAGGACAGAGAAATTGTTGATAGAGATGGAGAAGCTATTGGATTTGGAAATAGTAGATGAAGTTCCAACAAGGAGGACTTCAGTTTTGAACCAAGAGGGAGGATGTAAATGATGAAGAGAAGGGGACCTAGGACAGAGCCCTGGGGAATACCAGCAGAGAGGGGGAATCAAATCAAATCAAATAAAACTTTATTTATAAAATAGCGCTTCTCATGCATTTGTGCAGCTCGGATCGCTTTAACATTAAAAACAGAAAACACACAATATTACAGTAAAAACCCAACCCACCCTTCACCCTTCCCACTCCCCTCCGTTAAAACACATGACCCATGGCCCCCACGTACAAAGAATAATGACTATGTAACTTTAAATCAATAAATAACCAACCAAACAAACAAGTATGGCGTGGCTCTGCTGTGAGGAAACAGTATTTGGGAATCCTTTCATACCAGGAGCCAGCCTGGCCACCGGAACATCGCCACAGCGCCCACCCAAACTGGGACAACACCAGGGTCCACTTCACAGCCTTGAAGCTGCAAAATTAGACCCCAGCCGCCCCAGCAAGGGAGACAACTGCAGCAACAACCGCTGACCGAGGAAAAGATCCCCACAAGAAACACTGAGGCTAAAATCATGATAAGAATTAAAGACATAAGATGTATATAAAAACATAAAATTGAGAATAAGACGCATAAAATGAAATTAAATACATAAAATAGCCTATACTAAAACTAATAGAATAAATTAGCAGTTAAAATCAACTAAAAGCTAAATTAAAAAGGTGGGTCTTGAGCCTCTTCTTAAAAGCCTCTACAGTCTCTGCGGCCCTGAGGTTCTCCGGCAGTCTGTTCCACAGGCGAGGACTGTAATGGCAGAACGAAGCCTCACCATAAGTTTTGGTCCTCACCTTGGGAACAACTAAGAGGTAAGCACCAAAGGACCTCAGGGTCCGCGAGGGCTCATATTTTAAAATAATATCATTTAAATAAGAAGGCCCAACACCGTAAAAACATTTATAAACCATTAAAAGAATTTTAAAATCAATCCTGAAACACACAGGGAACCGATTTTAAAACTGGTGTAATGTGTTCCCGCCCTCTGGTCCTCGTCAGAACTCGTGCCGCTGAGTTCTGCAATAGCTGTAGATTTGAAATAGACTTTTTGGGTAAACCAGAGAGCAGGGCATTACAGTAATCTAAACGACTGAAAATAAAAGCATCAGCACCTCTGTGCTGGCAAGAGAGAGGAACAGGCGCAGTCTGGCAATATTTTTGAGATGATAAAATCCTGTCTTAACGACATTTTTAATGTGTGGGATAAAATTTATCTCAGAGTCAAAAAGTATGCCCATGTTTCTCACACATTGAAAAGGTTTAAAATTATGAAGAAGTGGTAAAATCAACTCTCTTTTGTCTTCAGAACCGATGATTAAAACTTCAGTTTTGTCCCGGTTGAGCTGTAAGAAATTTTCTGCCATCCATGACTTTATATCTAAAATGCAGTTTAAAAGAGTGTTAACAGGTTCAAGGTCATCAGGAGACACGGCGATGTAAAGCTGTGTATCATCAGCATAGCTGTGAAAGTCAACGCCGTGTCTCCTGATGACCTCCCCAAGAGGCAACATATACAAATTAAAAAGGATTGGCCCTAAAATCGACCCCTGGGGAACCCCACAACTTATTTCATGGATTCCTAAAGAGCACGTATCCATACTTACATAAAAGTGTCGATCTGTCAGGTGAGAGTAAAACCACTTGAGAACATTTCCAGAGAGGCCCACTAGACTCCTAAGTCTGTCTAATGAAATCTGGTGATCTACTGTATCCAAAGCAGCACTGAGATCCAGCAGCACCAGAACAGAAAGTTTCTGTAAGTCATAGTTTAATCTAAGATCATTAACGATCTTTAAAAGAGCCGTCTCTGTTCGGTATGTATGGTAAGTTGGATCTAATTGACTCTTCTTCAGAAGGGGCCTCACCATCGCCGTCTTACAGGCAGAGGGGACAGGCAGACCCCCGTCTGAAGAGAGCAGTTTACTATGTTTGAAAGCTCTGACTCAAAGAATCCATAGAATGTTTTAAAAAGTGAAGTGGGAATGGGATCTAAAAGGCAGGTTGTAATGTTTACTTGGGATACAACTCGACCAAGGATCTCCGCATCAACCAGGACAAAACTCCCCAGTGTTTCTTCTGGTAAAAACAATGCTGGAGGTCTGTTAAGATCAGTGTATTGCATGGATGAAATGTTTGATCTTATAGCATTGATTTTACCCATGAAGTGGTCTGCAAAGTCTTCACATGCAGCATTAGATGATGGCATGGTGGACTTGTTGAAGTCTTTAAACTTCTTTGATCCGCTCTTTGGGAAGGTGTTTGACATTTGAGATGTAATCTGGATAAATTTGATTTGATTTGATTTGAAATGGTTTATTTCAAGCCATCAAATAGAAATAATAAACAAAAACAATACAATCATCAGTTATACATTCATACAATAACTAATCAAACTTAGGATAATTAGACATATTAATAAATATTGCTTGAAAGGGACTGGACGGAAGCGAATATATATAATCCCACCCCTGTTCTACTGTAACCATTTTATTACATCATTTATCAACATCCGGTTCCTAGTTTTTATCAGACATAATTAAGAATCTTGAAGTATCAATAAAGCATATGACAAAGGAAATTACTTAAATTATTTTGTAAAAGATTACTTTTAGAAATCAACATGGCAACGAAGTATCCAAAATATATGTAAAGTAATGCTGTAAGGGAAATAAAAAGGGTCTATAGTCTGTAGAATGACCAAGGCTGGTGTTCTTTCTTCTGCTGATTAAAAGCCGTTCTTCTGGTTTTAAACAGAGTTTATAGTTCTCTTCGATGTTATGTCTGCAGACATTAGATCAAGGTCCATATCCTTCTTCAGATGATATCAGCGACAAGGTCAAGTTGTCTGCAGGTCAGAACTTTGCTGAGAATCTGGGTCCTTCAGTTTTTTGGAGAAAGTGATTAATCCAGGCGTCATATTTCTTGAAATTATTTGGCTCTTTGATTTATTACTGCATGTTGGTTCAGACGTCCGTGATCAAACACTTCTCAAAATCCTTCAAGGTGTTAACAACCCTGATAGATAGGAGGAAAACAAGGGCAGATGAGTGTGGGAAATGCCAATAGATTGAAGTCTGTGAATAAGAATATTGTGGGAAATGGTGTCAAAAGCAGCAGTTAAATCAAGAAAAAAGAGAATGGACAGTAAACCGGAGTCAGAAGCTAGGAGGAGGTCATTTTTGATTTTTAAAAGTGCTGTTTCTGTGGTATGGAGTGGGCGGAAACCTGCTTGAAACTGTTGGTAGATATTGATAGTGGAAAGATGAGCACAGAGCTGAAGATCGACAGTTTTTTCAAGAATTTTGGAAATAAAAGGCAAATTAGAGATAGGGTAAAGATTACCAAAGTTGTTTGGATTAAGACCAGGTTTTTCTAGAACTGGAGTAAAAGAGGCAATTTTGAGAGGATGTGGAACAGTAATGCATTTAAGAGAGGAGTGAATAATGTAGTTTATTGATGGCAGAAGAGAAAGGAGACAGGATTTAACAAGAGCTGTCAAACTCAAAATCTAGAGTGAAATGAATTTAAGAAGAACAAAAACATTTCACACAAAATCAACTGCAAAGACAACACTTCTGTATTTTATCAATGACTATGGTGATGTGGATTCAACCATCTGGACAACGTCCATCAATGGTAGAGAGCAGAAATGTTGAGATTGAGTTTAGAGGTGAGGGAAGAACGGAGCTCCAGATTAAAACCACGTCTGCAGATGAAGACTGTGGTGATGAAGCAGGAACTAAAGATTTAGATTCTAATTTTAACTGCACCCCCTTAGTACACACACCCTTTACCCCTCCAAATATACACTCCAACACAAACACAAATACATGCACACACAGCCTCAAAAACACACAAACATGCATTTTACAAGGAAGATGGGACCTAGGACCATCTGTCCCCTACCCAATCCCTGGTAGGGGTTACAAGGCTCTTGACATCGGCAGCCGTGTTTCCTGGGAGCTGGCGTCCTGGGTAGAGGGATCCCTGAGCTTTCTGGCAGGACCAAGAGCCAGGGATCACACCTGAGCCTGGGGGTGTCCGTGTCCCTGTGGTGTGGGTTCTGGTCCTTGCCCCTGAGCGCTGGGCCTCGCCAAATTTCCAACTGTAGCTGAGCCTGATTGGGCCATGTTTACAACACTCCCTGTGGACCACCTCTTCCCCTGGGTGTCCTCCTCCTGGGCTGGGGGTGGCTGGCCCCTGCCATGGTCCTTCTTGGACCAACCGTGGGCCAGATGGGTGGCTGCCTGGAGTTCAGGGCAGTCTCCCCTTGGGGGGTCCTGCCTCATACCTGGGGTTGGGGTGGGGGGATGCCCAGAACTACTGGGTGGTGGTGAGGTGCTTGTCTGGGGCTGTGGGGGCTCTTCTGGGTCACGTCGGGCCCTCCCAGCGTGGTGGGGGGGCTGCTTTCCTGGTTGGGCTGGAGCTTGCACTCTCTGTCACCCATGCCTCCCTGCTCTCTGGCTTTGGTGTCCCCCTGATTCTACCTGTGCTGTGCAGGTCTGCTCCTGCTCGGTTCACCACATGGAGCTACAATAGAGATCTAGAGGAAAACCAAATAAGTAGTGAATGGAAGAACATGAGTATGGATGGTGTGAGTGAGGGGGATGCAAAGGAGAGGGGCGGATGGAGGGGGAGCATCCTCAATGTAATGAAGAACTCTGATCTAAACTCCAAGTTTTTCCTCCAGAGAGCAAAGACAGGCATAAACCTGCAGCTGTAAATGAAAGATCAACACTGTTTAACCAAGAGCTATTTATTTTCCACAACTGCAACTAGTTTTGAGATGACAGAGAATGTTCCTGTACAGAACATAGAAGATGGAGGCAAACCCTGAAAGTTTCAGCTCCTCTCAAACCAGACTGTTGGATCTTCAATTCAGGCCGTTGAGTAAAGTTCATCTTGTTGGACATCTTTAATTCTGTTCAAGATGAAGCAGAAGTCTGGAAGAGATCAACTGAAACCTAATCACTGCCAGGGCAGGTCGTTTAGAAACATGTGCGGTGGACGATGGCGGGACCGGACTCATCGTACTCCTGCTTGCTGATCCACATCTGCTGGAAGGTGGTCAGGGAAGCCAAGATGGCGCCACCGATCCAGACAGAGTACTTCCTCTCTGGAGGAGCAATGATCTGAGGGGCAGAGAAAAAAAGATTAGTACAAGAACAGTCATTTTAAGTGGCAGCAGATTAGTCCATCAATGCTGCTTTTGGGAAAGAAAGTAAATAAAACCCTGAGTTTAGGGTTTTATTTACTTGAATTCAACAGGCAGCATTGATGGTCACAGTATACCTCAATCTTCATAGTGGGTGGGGCCAGAGCAGTGATCTCCTTTTGCATGCGGTCAGCAATTCCAGGGTACATGCTGCTGCCTCCGGACAGCATCGTATTGGCATACAAGTTCTCATGGATGTCTACGTCACATTTCATGATGCTGTTGTAGGTCATCTCATGAATGCCAGCAGACTCCATCCCTGAGGAAGAACAGAATTCAGAAACCTCTACAGTACATGAGCTTTTACAGCTACTGTCACATTTCCACCATGTAGCTTTCAAACATCCAATCCATGTGATCAGTATTGGAATATTTGAGGAGTAGGACACCTGTCCCTAATCAAAGCTCAACATGAAGAGCATACCAACCGAGGAATGAGGGCTGTAAGAGCGCCTCAGGACAGCGGAACCTCTCGTTGCCGACTGTGATGACCTGCCCATCAGGAAGCTCGTAGCTCTTATCCAGGGAGGAAGAGGAGGCAGCGGTCTGCATCTCCTGCTCAAAGTCCAGCGCCACATAGCAGAGCTTCTCCTTGATTTCACAAACAGCTACAGAGATCAGAGTCAGTTAGCAACTTCAGCAACCAGCTTGATGAGAAGTTCAACATGTCAGTCATACCTGTGGTGGTGAGCCTGTAGCCCCTCTCCGTCAGGATCTTCATCAGGTAATCAGTCAAATCTCTGCCAGCCAGATCCAGACGGAGGATGGCATCAGACAGGGCATAGCCCTCATAGATGGGCACAGTCTGGCTGACACCATCACCAGAGTCCATCACAATTCCTTCAAGTATCATGATCGGGTTGAGAGTCCTTTAATGTTAGGTAAAGAAAACCTTCCGGACTTTACCACTGCCCAGAGAACGGGGGTGGGGGTGGGGGTCTACTCTCTATGTTGAAAATTGATTTGCTTTCATTTCAAGTATTCTTTTTTAATTAAAGTACTATGAATTGAACATATACATTTTGTGTGTTTGTAGTATTTTGTAGCAGGTACTGGTCTTAGTTATTTTCCCTATATTTCTATCTTCATTTTTTTAATTAATTGTGTCTGGTGGTCTGATCAGCCACTATGCCTGTTGCCCTTTTGTATTAAAGATGGGCTGGTTAAGTAAGGCTTAATGGTTGACAGCGTGCATTATCACTTTTTAACGCACGCCATGGAAGCCTGAACCGTCAGACATCGAAGTGCCGAAGCAACCGTGGTCATGTTGTGGATTAGGTCTGTGAGCCTAATCTACAACATGACCTACCAAAGATGTCTAGAGAAAAACCAAATAAGAAGTTAATGGATGGAGAACATGAGGATGGATGGTGTGAGTGAGGAGCATGGAGTGGATGGAGGTGGAATGACTCACTGTGCAGACCATAAAAAGAAGAAACTCCCACAGTCGTGTTGCATCAAGTTTCATGAAGATGGAGGTGAAAATGTCATCCATCCATCCCAAACTCCAGTTTCAGGGTCTCACCTGAGGTACGACCAGAAGCATACAGGGACAGCACGGCTGGGATGGCCACATACATGGCAGGAGACTTGAAGGTTTCAAACATGACCTAGATGAGTGAAAAATGGATAGTCAGGTTAAAATCCAGAGTTCAAAAACCAATCAGCCACAACTGAAGTGATTGGGCTGAACTCACCTGTGCCATATTCTCCCTGTTGGCTTTGGGGTTGAGGGGAGCCTCGGTCAGCAGGACTGGATGCTCTTCAGGTGCGACTCTCAGCTCATTGTAGAAGGTGTGATGCCAGATCTGAGGATTGGAGAGCACTTTAGAGCAAAGACCAGGACCTTTCCCTTCAACTATGCAGGTCTATGAGAGATCACCTTCTGCATGTCAGCCCAGTTGGTGACGATGCCGTGCTCGATGGGGTACTTCAGGCTCAGGAGGGACCTATTGCTCTGAGCCTCATTTCCAACGTAGCTGTCCCTCAATCCCACCATCACACCCTGCACACAAACACCATGAGCCACAGGCTACACCGTCTACCACAAAAGGTTAAGTCCTCAGGGATGACCGTACCTGGTGTCTGGGACGGCCCACGATGGAGGGGAAGACAGCCTGGGGAGCATCATCCCCAGCAAAGCCAGCCTTGCACATGCCAGATCCAATATCAACAACGAGGGCAGAGACTTTGTCTTCCATGTCTGAAAGGAATCAAACCACCAACTCTCATCTCCAGGAACAAGCAGGCATGCAGATAAACGAGTCAGAGGAATTTCAGTA